>JAJMDI010000218.1:0-21122 GCA_030573535.1 Hanseniaspora occidentalis var. citrica
CGGCCTTGTACTACAGCAATTATTTACAAACAGCTCATTTGCCAATGTTGAGTAACGGTATTTTCAACACTAACGGTACCAAATACGATGCCAGCAAAGTTGTCAACAAAGCTTACGAATTGGATTTATCAAAATACAAAAAATACAGTCCTGTTATGTTACCGATTGGGTTCCTCTTTAATTTGGGGCTAGGTATTGGGACGTTTGCTGCCATCATGGTCACATTTGTTTACAGATTTCAAACAGATGTATTCATGCCATTGAAGAGCAGTATCAGTAATTTTAATGAAAAGTTTTACAAACTAAACGTGATTTATTGGGGATTCTACGCTTCTTCTATTTGCCTAGCTATTGTTTTTGCCTTTATATTCTTTTATGCATGGGATGATCAGTTATTAAACGGTGGTGGTTACGTTGTTTCGTGTATCATCTGTGTGGCTGTTTTGATTCCAACTGCGATGGTTGAAGGTAAATCCAACATGGAATTGACCATGCAGTCCTTTTTAGATTTGATCGGTTCTCATTGGTTTGCTGGTCGTCCGGCTACTGTCATGTATTTCTATTTGGGCGGTTTTACATTGGTTCAAAATTTTAAGCCTATGCAACAAAGTTTGAAACTGTGTATTTACACTAAAACTGATTTGAAAGATGCTATGATTGTTATCCTTCTAGCCAGTATTTGGGCCTCCTGCTTGAGTGTATGTGTCACTTACTGGTATTTAGATAACATTAAAGATATTTGTACATCAAAGGCCAAGGACAACTTGACATGTAAAGCAGTGCAAACAAAATTCAACACAGATTTGATTTGGGGCTTGTTTGGTGATCACATTTTTGGACCAGGTGGTAGATACAACATTGTTTTGTGGTTTATTTTGATTGGTGCTGCAGTTGCTGTTTTTGCTATCTTCATGCAAAGAATGAGACCAAGATCCGGGTTCTGGAACAAATTTAGTCCTGCATTGTTTTTTGGTGGTGCCCAACAAGTCCCAACTAGTACTGGTATCAACTACCACTCCTGGTTCATTGCTGCATTTTTTTTCAATTACTTTATCCACAAATACAAGAATTTGTGGTGGAGAAAGTACAATTTGGTTTTGTCAGTTGCCATGGACTGTGGTGTAGCGATTGCCGCCATTCTAGTTTACTTTGCTGTGGTCTACCCTGGTGGAACAGATCACTATAAATGGTGGGGATCCACTGTTGCCACTTCGGGTTGTGATGCCAAAGCTTGTCCATACAAAAGTGCCAAAACTATCAATAAACCAGCTGGTATTTGGTGATTTATAATTTTTACTAGGATATTTATTACGTGCTTTGCAAACATATGTTGCATAGTTATTTATACATGGTTGTACTTTATAAAAAATTTATAACCTTTACGAACTTTTTAAGAAACGAAAAATTTTATGAACAACAAAAGGAGGTGTCAATACTATTGTAATTCTTGGACATTTTTTTATGAAAGGAAAGCATTGAGTTCAAGTAGTTTACTTCTAGTTGCTGAGTTCCTATGATGTATCAAAACCAACTTCTTGACGTTACATTACTAGTTTTAGAAAGTTATAACATGGGCTCAAACAGAATATGGATAAACATATTGTATCTCAGTTGTGTTCCAAGAAAGACCTACATTTTGTTGTAATTTATCATCTTGTTATCAAAACTAATCTGAAATGTGGAGTTAATCAAAAAATACGTATTTATATACTTATTTATAGAAAAATTATATGCATCAGATGAACTGAGCAAACGATTGAAAAACAACAACACCGTAATGATATGAAACATATTGAAATGTTTTGAGTTTGTACCGAACGGAAAAAAAAAACCTGAAATGTTTTAAACCTATTAAATGAATGAATGACTAAATGTGGGATATTTTTAAATGAGTGTAATGAGTTTTAAAAATGTCAATGATGACTTTAGGATGAATGTATTATGTCAATAATAATACTGTAAAAATGAGAGTATGGGTTTTTATGTTAATAGTTTGATTTTTTAATTAATGCAATGCAGTTTCGTAAAGGATAGTATAATAGTTGGATAATGCTACAAAGTTTCTGAATGTGTGTGGTATAAGGAATGTGTAAAAATGAAATTGTTTCATAATATTTGATTTGAGTTATATTTAAGGAATGACTAATAAGAGCAACAGTTTTCTGTCATAAATCGTATTGGTGTTAAACGATGGATACTGTGCTGATTTCGGATTTTTTGTTTTTGTTGGTTTTCATTATTTTCATGATCGTTGGTTTCAAATTTCAGACTTGATATTTTAAATGTGTGTTTTATGTTTTTTGTTTTTTTTTTTTTTTGTTCGTGTATATCTATCTAGCAAAGTTGGGGAAATGATTCAAAAATGTTCTCAAAATCATGGGAAACAGATCAGCAAATTTGAATCAAAATTTAATGAAAAGAGGGCAATGTTTAAAAATATCAACAATTTCACCACCAGTGTAACCCTAAAGTATGACTATTACAATGTTGTAATTTGAACTCTAAAGTAAAAAACAAATGCAAGTTTGACCACAATAAGAATAAACAGATCTTGAAAAACTGTAGTATTTTTGGAGAAAACAAAATGATTCAAAACGTCATTAAGCCTCTTTTCAGTTTTTAATAAATTACAATCTTTTTAATTTTAGCTCAAAGTCATTACAGTGACAAACCATTCATCATGGAGTTGTTTCTTGTGTGCGATGATAAGTTCGGATCACTAGAGGGAGCAAAACTAGCTGCAGCAGAAAAAGACGATGTCGATGAGGAAGATGTAGAAACTGAAGCAAAGGAATTACGAGTAGTGTTTGGGTTCGCAATGTTTTGTTGACTTGATTGTACACCAGATAAAGTAGAATGGGAAGAGGAGTACTGTTGAGCATACGGGTTATTGTAACTCATAGGAGGTTGTTGAAAGGAGTTGTTGTTCCAAATAGACGAGTTATAGTCCAAACTTGTGTTGCTATTGAAAGCCATAGAGTTGGAATTCATAGGATCATACTGTTGTGGCGAAGAGTGACTTACTGGCTGATTGTAAATGCTGGAACTACTACTACGACTGTGAACATAGGACGTAACATTAGAACTTCCTTGATTGTTTTGAGAGGGGTCAAAATTCATCCCCTGAGAGTAATATTTATTATTGTTTCTATCATCAATAGTTTTCAATGAAGTCATCGAGTAGTCCATTTGAGATTGGTTCAGTAAACTAAAAGTGTTGGCAGGAAGAGAAACATGTCTTGTGTGTACTTTGTTGAAAGACTGTGTCACTGAAGGAGCAGCCATCAGGTTGTTATTCAAAGTTCTTTCGGGACTACCGTTTCTTGAATAGTAATAATGATTGGCAGGCGTCGTGCTTGGATATTGGTATGCAGTATTATTTGATACATCAGATATAATACCAGAACCAGTCACAGGTGCTGAAGTAGCATTAGAGTTTGAGTCTAGAACTAAACCTGTTAATTCTATGTATGCTTTGACTTTCAATTTGACTTTTTTAGCATAAGATGTAGTTTTAATACTAGGCAACAAATTTTTTGTTAAAATAATCAAATTTTCAATTTTGCTTGAAAAAATCGTTTGAAAATCTCCATTCCCCAAATCGGTATTGAAATCTTCTAAAACTGATTGATTATTCAACATATCATCGTTATTGTGAAATTTGTTGGAATAAAATAAAATGCTCGAATAATTTTTCACATCCAACAAAGTCTGTAAAGCGTAATTCCCATAATTGTCTCTGATCAAAGTGTTTAAATTTGTTGTGAACAAGTCCAAAATATTCAAAATAATTTTCTGAGCAATAATAACTACATCATCATGATCAAAAACACCATTGATAGCGTTAGCTTTGTTATTATTATTCTTGCTATTTTGATTATATTGGTTTTGATGTTTTTTATTGTAGGTAACAATTTTGAATAATTTTTTCAAATATTTTTCCACAACGTTTGAAGAAAATTTCAAACATGACATTTGAATCAAGTTTTTCTTTAATTTTTCAAAAATTTCGTTCAATAAATAGAAATTTAAGTCATCAATTTCAAATAAAAATTGTAAAATGTAATTACCAAATTGATCATTAATCAAATTAGGTGAATATTCTAAAACTTTAATAGAAATTTTAAAAATTTGTTGGATAGTACAACTACTTAGCAATTTTTGTAAAACACAGCATCCATGTTTATGTGTTGAAACTTTGACTATGTTATTCTTGTCCAAAATCGAATCAATGATAAAATCATAATAAATTGGTTCAAATTTAAAAATACATTTTTGAATCACGTGATTACCGTTCAAATCATTTGTTAAACTAATAATTTCATTATTAGTAATGTTACCATATAGTGGGTTGAAACCCATCATCAAAATGTTGATTAATTTATCGTTTGATTCAAGTTCGTGTCCACGTTCTTTTAGATTTCCACCACCACCACCACCACTGCTGCTGCTGCTATTATTAAATGTCGTACTCGTAATACTGATCGAATCAATTATTTTCTGTAATGATCTGGTACCGTATTGATTGATGGATATTTCATACAAATCTTTATAAATATTTTTCAACAAAACAGTTTTTTGATCAAATTTCAGGTAGTCACACAATTTCTGAATCAAATAATTACCAAATGGATCAATGATCAATTGTAAGAAATGTGCTTGAATGTTTTCAAAAATCAAATCACGCACTTGATCACTAATATCCTCTGTTTCTAACTTTTTTTGTAAGAACCGACACCCGTATTGATCTGTTGCCAATTTCAAGTATTCGATATCTTCTAAGGGAATGTTATTTAAATCGGAACCAACAACATTGGAACTAGCATTAGGGGTAGTATTATTTGCAACATCAGTATTACCATCTTTTTTGTTGTTTGTTTCTACATTAACTTTAACAGAACCATAATTTAATTGGGAGGGTTTTTTTTGACCAAGTTCCTGAATGTCGTGTATTTCGTGAGTTACTTGTGATGGGTTTGGTGAAGGAGAAATATCAAATTCATTAATGAATGGTAAAGATCTCAACCTGTTGTGAGTATACATCTGTTTGGCAATATTGTTATTGTTATTGTTATTATTATTATTATTATTATTATTATTACCATTAGCAGCAACAACATTGTTATTATAGGTGCTTGATGGAATACTATTATTCATAGAATTGATAGATTGATAAAAAGATCTGCCCATATCTAAAGAGCTGGATTTTTGATGTAGATTATACCCCTGGTTAGTGAAAACACTACTGGAACTAGTAGCACTGTTCGTCGTAGAGATCATTGAAGGCGAAGTAGGAGAGCAATAATATTGTCCAATGCTACTGACAGGCGTGACACTGCCCTTACCACTTGTAATGTGACCGTGGTTATGGTTATTATTATGACTTTTGATAGTGGAAGTCACAGTGGAATCCATACTCATCATATGACCGTTGTTGCTGTAATACAATGGCGGTGTTGATGGCTCGTTATACATCCCATTGTTGGCATTGACATTGACATTGTTGTTGTTATTCATACTGTTCGTACTAGAAACAGAACTCAAGGAATTGATTGACAACTGATGCCTGTGTTTGTTGGTACGCGGTGTGGTGTTGGTGTAGTAATTGTAGGGAGATGCATTGTTTCTGTTGTTGGAGTTGTCAGCCATGCTCATTACCGCCGTGTTGTACACCAACGAGTCTATATCAGAAATTGAAGAGCTGCTATTGTTGTATGTGTTGTCATTGGAAGTGGTGGACATATTTGGATCGTCCAATGGGTTGCCACTAGAATAAGGCAAACTAGTTGACCCCATATGTGTATTGATTCTAGTTGGTGTTGGTGTTGAAGTTGTAGATTGATATTTCTGCAAAGATCAAACAAAATAGTATTGGGAAAAACAAAAAGAGAGAAAAAAAAAAACACAAATTCTAAGAATCTATTATTCTTATTCTTTAATATATCTTCTTTAAAATTTTATCGATATTGTCTCTATCTTATCTTTCCTTTGAATCAGATCCCTTGGTCTCTTTTATTTTGTTTTAATATTTTGAAGTATTATTTATTTATATATTATAAATATACATGCCAATTGTTCAATTATTCGTTATTAGAAAATATTTCCTATGAATAGAAATTTCAATATTTCTTACCATAAATACTAAATAAGCTTTGGGTACACACTATTCCAAAGATCAATTAACGAAAACATAATAACAATACTGAAACATCAATGTATCAAATCTTTTTTTTTTTTTTTTTTTTTTTTTTTTTTTTTTTTTTTTTTTTTTTTTTTTTTTTTGTTTTTTTTTGGTTTTCTTTTTTTTTTTTTTTTTTTTTTTTTTTTTTTTTTTTTTTCTTTCTTTCTCGTGAGTTTCCTTCATGATTACCAGATCTGCATAGTAGTCTAAAGTGTAATGCATGGGTGTATGTTGCTTTTTTTATGCACGTTTATTTTTGTAAACAGTGTGAGGTACAGGTGTTCTAAAAATAAAGCTTAAAACTAACGATGTTTTGTGTGTACGAAAGAAAGTAAGGGGAAGGATGCAAGAAAGAAAAGGCACACACAGGACAAGTCACGTGCACAGCCCATCAACACTCCTGGATCACGTGATAAGGTAGGTACTTTGGGGGAACTTCATCTAATGAGCATTGCATTTATATACAAAAGATATACTGTTTGTTATTTTCTGTTATTTTCTGTTATTTTCTGTTATAATATTAATGTACATATACATATCTAATGCTATTTAAGTAATGTGTGTGTGTGTGCGCGTTTGAATATCAAAGTATCATTTTATTGGAAAGAGGAAAAGAATGCTTTCATTTTGTAAAAATCATTCGCAATAAAAAGAAAAAAAGGAAACCCTAAGATTTTACCTAACCTCAATGAGATTTTTAAACCAACAAAACAGCATTGACACAACCATCTCTATCCGGTTCATTAGTGATTTGAGCGTATTTACCCCAAACAACTTTACCAGCACTGGTGACCATACCCAATTCACTGACATTGACTTCTATTATAGTACCTTTGGTCAAGACACCTAGCTGAGTATACATTGGAGATTGAGGGTTCTTCTTCACAGCTAGAATTGGCAAGAAAACAGTGACACCTAGTTCTGGGTGGGTGACGTTGGCTTTCTTTTGTCTTAAGGCTGTTGGTCTGATAATTCTTTCCATCTTGACTGGTCTTCTGGTGAAACCTTCACCAACAAAAGTGTGTTTAGTAATCATTCTCTTCCAGGCCTTGGATTTCTTAGAACCAGTCTTGATGACTTTGAAAGTTTCTTCTTCACTCACACCTCTGACTTTTGGTAATGGGACAGAAAACTTGTCGGCTTTTTCCAATCTCTTTTGCTTGATAGAATTACTGATGGCCTTGGCAGTGTTTTGGGTTTCTCTGTCCAACAAATATGTAGGCAAGGCATCGCCGTCTTGGTTCAATGGAGACTTGTTGTTTGGATCTTTGATCTTGCTTTGTTCGTGGGCTCTGATCTTCTTCTTCATAGCAACTTTTTCGCTGTATCTCTTCTTAGCGAATTGTTTACCCTTCCAACCAGTCAATCTTTGAGCATCTTTGGCAATTCTGTGACCTTCTCTTGCAGCTCTCTTTCTTTTTCTTTCTTCATGATCTAATCTTCTACCATGTTGTTTGATGTGTTGTTCGATATATTCGTTTTGAGGCATGATTGGTTTATGTTTATGTTCTCTTTTGGTTGCTCCTTCTTTTTTCTCTCTTTTTTATTAAAATAGTCAGTAAGAGATAGTCATTATATAAAATAAACACTAATAGGCATACATTTATTTAAAGGTTACTACTTCTCACTAATCATTATCAGCAGTCAACCACGACATCAACGTTCTAAGTGATAATACTCAAACTAACTTTATTTCTTTTTTCAGTTTTTATTTTTTACTGTCTTCTTCTTCTTCTCTCATTGAAGTTTTCAATTTTTTGTTTTTTTTTTAATTTCTTTTTTTCTTATTCAAAAAAAAGTCAAATTTGTTGTATAAACACGTAGAGTAGTAAATATTTCCATGAGAAAAAAAATCAACTTGTAGTTCAAAAAGAAAACTGGAAAAAGAAATGTTTCAATATTGGGAAATGATCATTTTCACTACTCAGGTCAAGTCTAACTTGTTGCATGAGTTCAAGTACCAAAACGGTCTTAAATGATATTGATTTTAAGATATCTTTAAGCTCTCTTAATTTTAAACTTAATGGAACACATGATGAAATTGCATTTAGGGGTTTATGATTAGGTGAAAATATACTTGTGTGTGTAAGATGGTAATAGGCATATAGTCCTACCTCCCATTCGAAAACAAACAAAGACACAAGACAAATATCAACTTCACCTCCACACCACTAGCCCATACACGCAATCATGTCCAAGACCAGCAATAACGAATTAAACAAAGTCTTGGTATCAATCAATGATTCATTGACTTCCACATCGGACTCTTTAGATAACTTGTTGTCCACTCTTAACTCGAACAATAACAACGAAGATTTCTTGAAATTACAACAAATCATCAAAAACAGCACTACTTCCCCAGAAAACAAAGTTTTGGAAAAAGTATCTTTGCTTTCTTTGAAAAATGACTCCATGTTATCTTATATCAACAATTTATTGTTACATCTACATAATAAAATGCCTGTTCAAGAGAACGAAGCAGAAACAGAAGAAGATGAAAATAACAGATGGGCCACCATCGAACAAAGAATCACTTTGGAAAGAGGTATCAAACCTTTGGAAAAGAAATTAAACTACCAATTGGACAAATTGATCAGATCATACTATAGAATTGTGGACGATTACGAAACCGCCGCAAAACAATCCCAAGCACAAGCATCGGCCAAAGCTGCTGATGAAGACAACAGTAATAGCGAGAGTGACAGTGACAGCGATAGCAATAGCGACGATGAGTCTGCATTCAAACCTAACGTTGCCGGGATGGTAACAGATAACTCTAAAAAATCATCTAAAAAGAGAAGCACAAAGTCCACTCAAAAAGATGATGAGAACAGGGAAGACAATGATGAAGAACAGGATGAAGGAAAATCATCCGGTACATACCAACCACCTAAGATTAATGCCATGTTGCCTCCTACTACTCTTAACAACTTTGAAGATAAATTCAATGCTAAAGAACACAAAGATAAATCAAACAAATATAAACTACAATCCATGGAAGAATATATTAATGAAATGAACGACAAACCAGAATGGGAAGCCTCCATCGGTACCAACATTGTCAACCATGGTAAAGGTGGTATCAAATCTTCCAGAACAAACGATAAAGAAAAAGAAGTCAAGGAGTACGAAGAAACAAATTTCACTAGATTGAACTTGACTAAGAAGAAAGACAAGAGACAGCAAAAGCTAAAGCAAATTAGAGATAAAGTGAATATTATCGGTGGTGAAGATTTCTCTATTTTCAACAACTCAGGGTCTAAGAAAAGATCTTTCGAAGACAGTACATCTAGAAAAAACTCAAACAAAAGATCTAAATCAGCATGGGACAGAGCTAAAAACAGATTGTAATTGTAAATGTTTTGAACTTTTTTTATGCATATGGTATCTTTAGTGATATTTGGATATATACTTTCATACATAGATATAAAACCTATTGATTTTACAATTTTATTAGATATAATTGCACTCACTTGTAGTCATGACTTTTGTCTATTTCTTGAATTGTTTTCAGGATAGTCACGTGATAGATGTATTATTTAAGGTGTATTTGACGTTATAGTTGGTCAAAAAAAAAAAAAACACAAAAAACCATAAAAAAACTGAATTACATACGCTAAATGGTGAATTGTTATAATACACAGGTAGGTTTGATCAAGTTGTTAAAACAAAGTTTTGACAGAAAGAGAACAAAAGAAACAAAGCAAAAATATACACTGACCAAAAAGTAATAGATTCCAGACATGTTTAAACAACTGTCGCAGATTGGGAACAATCTGAAAGAAGAGCTTGCGAAAAGTTTGCAAGACGATAACTTTAATGATAATGGCGGGACTTTGCCTGAAGAATATTTACAATACCCTAAAGATGTTCAGCTAAAACTTAGAAAGCTGAACAAATACGAAAATAAATATCCACAATTACTTCACGCTTACAAAACAGAAAAATCAAAAAATTCACAAAACGAGCAGATCTTCAAGATTTTGAGCGAACACACCCCTATACAATCCTTTGATTTTCAATCAAGCTCTTCAGCTTCTGAAGATACAAAGTCTGTGAGTACAGACTGTTTAGCTGAAAACCAGGTCAACATCATTGCCCAGGAACTAAAGAACTATTTTGAAAACATACAATTAAAGAATGATATGCTGAATGAAGAAATAAAAAAATTGACCGTTGAAATGAATACCTCTAAAAGGGAAAATCAAGATTTGAAAGAAAGACTAGCAAAGGCTGAAACTGTGGACAAAAATAAAGAAGTCACTTTAAATGAACCATGTGTATCCCCATCTACTGACATTGAAGCAACTACAAATGAAGATACATCGAAGGAAGAATTGGGAACTAAAGAAAGTTCTTTGGAAAAAGCTCTTGAAAGCACTAACAATGAGCAGGTCAAAATTGAAGAACCTGAGGTCATCGAACAAACAACTTCTGATAAAACTGATGTAGGTGAAACTAACACAGACCAAAACAACGTTACTATCGAAAAAACCAAATCTGACGTTGTTCCACAGACTGAAGCTTCTGTAACAGCTAAGGATAACGATGTGAAAGAAGAATTGTCTCTGTCGGCTAGCTCCAGCAAAGAAATTTCTCCAGCTTCTGAAATTAATGATTCCAAAACCGAAAAAAAACCAAGAAGTGCTATTCAATGGCAGATAAAATACAACTCCTTGAGCACTGATCATGAAGCATTGAAAGTTAAATATGATACCTTGAAGACTCAACATGACTCCATATCCAAAAATTTGAAATCAAAAGTAGAAGAATTGGATAACGTCAGAGATATGTTGAAAGAAGTTGGGAACCAGCTTGTTGAAGTGAAAGATAGAACAAAGGAAAGTGATATAATGGCTAAAAAATGTCAGGAACTGGAAAAATCATTACAGTTGGAGGCATCTTCAAAAAAAAACATCATGAATGCCATGGCTTCCCAAAAGGAAGAATTTACAAAAAAAATTGAAGCTTTCAACGTATCTTTCAAAAAAGAAACACAAGCAAAGAAAGATATTCAGAATAGTTTGGATGAAAAAGAACAGAGTTTAAAACAAAAAGTGGATCAGCTAAAAGATGTTTCGAACAAGTTATCACAATGCGAACTAGATTTAAAACATATGAAATTAAAACACGAACGCTTCACCAAAAACAATGAGAATGCCGCTGTTGAAAGAGATCAATACAAAAAACAAGCTGAAACATTGAATAAAAATATCGAAGAGAAAATTAAAGAAAACGGTGTGTTATCCGAAAGATTAAGCATTTTGCAAGAAAAACTAGACAAGAACAAGAATATTGAAGAAAACTCTACCGATTTTGTTGAAGACATCAAAAGACAATGTAATGAATTGAATGTCAAGTTAAGAGAAACAATTAAATTGAAGAATTCTATGGAAGATGAGTTGAACGAAACTGTGTCTATTTTAAGAGAGAAATCGCGTGAATTATCAAATTTGAAAAGAAGCATTAACGATAAAGATTTACATGCGTCCGATCAAATTGAAGATTGGAAAAGAAAATATCAAGTAAGCTTGGAAACGAACAAAAAATTGGAAAACGAATTGAATCTAGTCATACTTACTCAAAAAGACGAACTTCAAGCGGTCAAACAACACAATGAAGCTTTGTATGATCAAATCAAGGAATTGCACTTGACCGAACTAAACTTGAAAAAACAGATATCAGATTTGAGAAATTCTTTTGACACCAACAAAGAATTATCGCAAAGATCTTCTTCTGCCAGTGAGATTTTGACTTCCACAATAGATAATTTAAAAAGCGAATTAAACAAATCAATCAAATTATCAAGAGAATATGAGCAAACCAATGTTGAAATGAAAAAATTGAATCAAGAGTTGAACTTGAAATTTGATAGACTATCCAAAAACTATAAATCTTTGTCACTGCAAATGAAACAGTCCAAGTCGAATGACATTGAGTATGGAAAATCATCTATGCGTCGTCATTCATCGATAACCAGTATGTCGTCGTTAAATGAAGAACAAATCGTTACAGGAAATTTACCTTCATCGCATGCAGCTGGAGATCAAAAAACATCCAATGACGATGACTACGACTCCAAGTTATCATATGTCAAAAATGTATTGATCGGGTTTTTGGAACACAAAGAACAGAGACAACAGCTGCTTCCTGTTGTGTCGATGTTGTTAAAATTTACTAATCAAGAAGAACAGAAGTTTTTAACTTCGTTAAAGTAATAACATCAAAACCAAATACTGGTATATATTTATATATTTAAATATTATATTTTTTTAAACCTGCAACCATAAAAAATATTTTTTTTGGAAGCTCTACAAAAATGAGTTACCATCAAAAAATTCACCAACATGCCACCTTTATCTTAATTAATTATTTTTTTGCTGGGGTTTACCAAACTCTTTGATGTAATCAATTCCCCCAACACATTGAGCCACTGTCAATTGGTCTGGACCAATTATATTAGATATTTCCTCACCTGTTCTGACAGTTCGTTCTGAGCCATCATGTTCTAAAATTAAGCCTTGTGCTGGTGACTGGGATTTCCATCTTCTCACCTCTTCATATATCTGTTCTTCACTTCTTGAACCATCGTTGCTTAATAACATCCAATCAAACGTATCGTAATCCCACAAAACCGCTTGTAAACCAAATTGTCTAGTTATTGCTCTTACCCTATTATCAATTCCCCCATAAGGTGGTCTGAACCATTTTGGGATATGATCTCCTGTTGCATTCATGGCCCAGATGGACCATTCAATTTGTGCAATAATTTGCTCATTACTCAATGAAGGCAAAAAGGGGTGAGACCATGTATGCGTGCCAATTAAGTGGCCCTTAGACAACACTTCTTGATACACTTTAGGGTGAGACACAATGTTGATGCCCAAGTTAAAAAAAGTAGTTTTTTGTTCAAGATGGTTCAATAGCTCTTGTGTTGCAAAAGATGGGCCATCATCAAAAGTTTGAGATAATTTAGAGCACGTGTACACATCATCGTGCTCAACGCATTTATCACAATCAAAAGAGCATGCAGAACGTGGATTCACACCACATACACCTTGGTTGTAAGGTTTGAAAGGTGGGATTTTACTGAAATCAATGAAATCCAATGGAATGTAAGGTGGGTCTAAACCAGGCCATTCATATATTTTTGTAAAATCAGATAGCCAACTAGGAAAAGGTGTCTTTTCAGTCATCAGTAACGCTTTTTCTAATCCACCAACTGGTCCTTGTACACCCGCATGCGTAGTCACGGCAGCAAATGTTGGTTTCAAGTGGGAGGTCAATATAACACAATAAGCACAATTTAATAACTTCATATTCAGAGTATACTGTGTATGGTTTTTCTGATTTCATCGATATACTGAGAAAAGTGGGGATTTGAAAGACTATGTTCATTTTTCAAATTACTTTTTTAAGTGAACCATTACTATCAAATATTCATTAATTTACAATGTTTAAATAAATGCCACAAAAATAACAAAAAAGAGTTAGCGGCGCCAGATGACAAACTGCCTAAAGAAGCCGGCGCGCAAAAAAAAAACAAAAGAAAAAACATAAAAACCCCAGATATAGCTAGCTATAACGGTGATGATATGAGAAGTGTAAAATGCATATATGTAAACACTTTTTCTCTGTCTTGTATGTGAAATATTAATTGTAGATATCTCATCACACTGTAAAATGTTTTATAAGCAAAAATAGATTCACTCAATTGATAGATATTTTATCATACTGTATACTATCAACAGTCCCCCCAGATATTGAATTCAGCAAGTTTTCCATAAACTTTTTCTTATTTGTATTGTACAATTCACCGATTTCTGTATTCAAGGGATTTTCTATATATGTTGGAAATTCGTCTATATTGAATAAAAAAGAAAACCCTAGTAAAATAGAATTCAAGCTTAAAACTGGCGACCAGTCTTCCCTTAGTATATTAAGGCACACTTTATCCTGATAGACATATGGATGGTAAACACGATTTAACAAGGTTAATATTGGTGGACTAATTGGATACATATTGTCTATTTGGATTTTAAGTTTTATTTTGCATTTTGAATACACGTTTGAAATCAATGAGTTTTCGTACTCCAAAATCAATTCGTTTGCTGTGCCAGTTTGTATTATCTCATCTTGATTTTCGATATTGAAAACTGCGGAAAGATATGAATCCTTGGAGAAATCTAGTAAATCTCTTTGAAGTCTTAATGTGGCAGGTGTTTTTGCATTTTTTTTTTGCTTGACTAAAATCATATTTCTTTCTTGATTCATATAGTTTAGAACACGTTAAAGTTATCTTGCAGTTAATATTGTTTTTTTGCATCTTTATCCAGGATGTGAAGGGAGATCAAATCGATATTTTTCAATAGAGACCCGAAATTGTGAACAAAATCCAGGACACGTGTATGCGCGTTTTTTTTTTTTTTTTTTTTTTTTTCCTGTTCGTTTCTCTTCAGATTTCGCTAAAATATACTTCACGTAGATAACAATGTATGATAATTTTTCAGCTGTTAGATCATATTTTAATCGTGACTTTAATCTAAACGATCTAACCGATATTTTATCAAGCTTTTTTTTCATAAAATTGAGAAATCCAGTAAAAAGACAATTTAAAAATATAGACATATTAATAGAAACCCATCCATTTATACATACACCCACACAAACATATGAGCAATCAAAAAGAAGGGACTTCATTAAAAGTATCTTTTATAGCCGGGGGCATGGCTGGTATTGCTTCTAGAACAGCAGCATCTCCTCTTGACAGAGTGAAAATTTTACTGCAAACGCAGGGGAACTCTAAAACAGGATCTCTTATTACTACACAGAACAAATATGTTTTCCGGATCATATATTCGATTTACAAGACGGAAGGGTTCAAAGGCTTGTACAAAGGCAACGGTGTAAATTGTATCAGAGTCTTTCCATATATTGCGACCCAATATGTCACTTTTGGGGTGTACAAAAGCTTTATCTTGAGCCACAGTTCCAACAATGGTTTTGCAAACGGCGCTCCAGCACAACTGAGTAACTTTCACAGATTAGTAGGGGGTTGGCTTGCCGGTGGTATGTCTCTGTTGGTCACGTACCCAATGGATCTAGTGAGAACCAGATTGACTATTCAGACTACCATGAAAGACGCACCAGCTGCCAAGCACTCTCAACCAGGGATATGGAGAATGCTGGTAGACACGTACAAGTACGAAGGTGGTGTACGAGCTTTATACAGAGGGTTGTTTCCAACTTGTCTTGGGGTCATGCCATACGTAGCGCTGAACTTTCAGATCTACGAAGCTTTGAAGTACTTGTACATCACCACTTGGGGACAAAACAATATGGAAAATTTCACCAACACACACAAATTGTGTTTTGGAGCCACAAGTGGTGCTTTAGGTCAAACTATCATTTATCCTTTTGATTTATTGAGACGTAGATTTCAAATTTTAACAATGAAAAGTTCCAAAGACGCTGGGTTCCATTACACAGGGGTTCTGGACGCCCTAATCAAGATCGGTAAACATGAGGGTTTCAAAGGCTACTACAAAGGGTTGACAGCAAACATTTTGAGAGTTGCTCCATCAACAGCTGTTCAATGGTGGGTGTACGAGTACTTTGTAGGTATTTTAACCTAGTATGTATTTGAAATATATCTTTAAAATCACGGACATTAAAATTTTACAAACCACGTTAAGTCACATGCCTCAGTAAAGTCACATGACTGTGTTTTTTTTTTTTTTTTTTTTTTTTTTTTCACTTAATTTTAGTTGTTTCAACCAATCAAAATTTTGAAGACCTCATGTTAAAATTAATTTTTTTTTTTATCATTTTTTACGAAAGCTTTTTGTTTTTTTTTTTTGGAATTTTTTTTTTTCAATATTCCCAACTTTCTTGTTGATGGTCAGGTTTTATTGTTAACTTTGCTTGATGTTAGCTTTTTTATCGGTACACTACCTGTAAGGCGTTAATACGTAGCACATGGTTTCCATGGGACAATATATACCTATGATTTTGGGCAATTATTCTACCCGCTCTGCGTTAGAAATAAAGTTTTGTAAGTTTTGAAAGTCCTTGGGTTATATCTTTAATTTACTGAGTTCGAAATCAAAAGACAAAACCCCCGTCAAAAGGATTTAGATTAAACCAAAAAACCTACCCACACATACTATACACAAGATACAAAAATGAGACCTGCTATGAGATTGATGAGCGCCAACAAAAAAGGTGGTATTCAAGTTCCAGTTGAATTAACCCCATTGTTTATTGCTTGTGGTGCTGCTATTGTCAGTTTGACCTATTTTTCCTACAAAAAGTTCAGATACGATGGTTCTTTGAGAATCACCAAAAACCCAAACCAATCTGGTGTCCAAGAGTTGTTGGCCAAATCTGATGAAAAATAAGCAATTTTAAATTAATTTTTAAGAAAAAACACCTACAGAAAACATACATACAAACACTACACTACACTATAGCCACACATAGATTTCAATTTGTTTGTGTGTATTTGTGCTTTTCGTTTTTTTCATTTATTTACAAATTAAGATTATTTAACGTTTACTAGATTTTTTAACAAAAAACAAAACAAATTAACAATATTACTGGGTAGTGAAGCATGTGTGTTACATACACAAACTAACAATAATACAAATTCTATGTCTATTTTAGTTCATCACATAAATACGCTTTATAGAGCTAGGTAGTTTATATATTCATATAAGGGTTATTATATTAAAACGAATTACAACATCATTTACAAGATCGAAAAAACAAAAACTAAAGAAAACAAAACGCAAGTAAGAATTTAATAAAGAGAAACTTGACAAAAAGATGTATTTTTAGGTAAAACAGTGTTTCTATCAGGAATATTTATTTACATGAATAGTATATTTGATATGAGACAAGAGAAATTAGTCTCAAGGGGGGAAGACTTATTCTTTGACATTGGTGTAGAATTCGGTGACATCATCGATTTCATCCAAGGCAGCATACAACTTGTTCAATTTCTTCATATGTTCTTCTTGTGGTTCAACCATCATCTCTTCCTTAGGTTTGTACCCGATGGTGACTTTCTTAATTTTGTAGTTCAGTTTGTCTTTGATTTCCTTGGCCAAAGTGTTTGTTAGGTTAGGTTCACAAATGATCTCAAACACTTTGTTAGAGTGTAGTTCCTCGGCTTGTTCTTGAGCATTGGACATAGTGATTGGGATCTCATCCAATTCTTCCAAATCTTCAACCCCCTCCTCAATTTCAGTTAGAATTTTGTCCATAATGATTTCAAAATCATCGTTGTCTGTTTTCAAAGGTTGGATTTCAATAAAACCCTTTCTTTCAAAGAAAAATGCAGAAGGAGATAAACTACCATCAGATTTGTTGAACGCACTCTTGACCATCGCAACTGTTCTGTTCTTGTTGTCTGTGTAGGCCTCTACAATAAAGGCAATACCGCTTGGACCAATACCTTCGTAGGTACACTGCTCACCGTCAGCACTGGCAGCCGTGACACCACTGCCCTTTTTGATAGCATTCTCAATAAGTTTTTTGGTGACGTTGTTTTTGTAGGCTTGTTCGATGGCGGATTGAAGTCTAATGTTCAAACTTGGGTCTGCAGACCCACCAAGCTTCACAGCCAATGTAATTTGCTGAGACATTTTGTTAGTGATTTTATTTCTTTCGGCATCGTTTTTGGCCTTGTCATGCTTGATGGTAGCCCATTTGGAATGTCCACTTCTCAACAGATTTGTACAGTGAATATTTCTTTTAGTAAAAACAGTTGAGACAGATGGCGCATATCTTGATCTTAATGGTGAAAACATTGTTCAATACGGGATGCAGTAATGTATGTTTGTAGTCTCCTGTGTATAACTATGTAAGGTGACTAATCTTTTTTTTTTGTTTTTTTTGTTTCTATTCAATGTGAAGAGCTAAGATTAAGGTTAAAATGTACAGGCACATATCTGTAAAATCATTTCAGGAAATCAATACGTTTCTAAACGAACCATAGGTTTATTCCATGTCATGTGTATAAGTCAAGTTCAACAGAGAGAACAGTATAATGTTCAAAATTATTGTGATGAAAAACATTACCCAGACATGGTTTTTTTCTCTTCTACAACAAACAAACAATCGAACTAAAAAAATCTTTTCACAGGGTAAACTTCCATAGGATTTTGTATGTGTGGGTTGTGTTGGCTGTAAATTGTATTTCAGTAAGTAAAAAAATGTTAAATTAAGGTAAATGTTATTTATTGAGATTGTAAATGTTTAAATAGAATGGCGTAACTTAATACAAATATTTCAATTAGAATCAAAAAGGAAATAAAATTAAGATTTGAAACTAAGGGAAAACAAAAAAGATTGCAAAAATAGAAACACACATAATGAGCGCATCAAAATCGTCAGGTTCAGCCGAACAAAAAAGAAACTTGATAGCTGTCATTGCAGATGAAGACACAACAACAGGTTTACTACTAGCCGGTGTTGGTCAAATAACACCTGTACAACAAAACATAGCAGGCGACGACGGGTTTGGCGTTGCCACCACCGGCAATGCAAACGCTGATTCAAATGTCGTTAGTAACAACCAAGGCAAAAATTTCTTTGTCTACAAGGAAGGTAAGACCAGCAAACAAGAAATCGAAGACATCTTTGCCCTATTTACCCAGCAAAGAAAAGACATTGCTTTGTTATTGATCAACCAACACATTGCTGATCTGATCAGAAACAGCGTGGACAACTACACAGAAGCTTTCCCAGCCATCTTGGAAATCCCATCCAAAGACCATCCATACAACCCAGAAAAAGACTCTGTTTTGAAAAGAGTCAGAAAATTGTTTGGTGAGTAAGAGGATCGGAGTTGTGTGATGCATAGAATCAATTGTGTAATGTCGTGTGTGTATGTACGGTTGAGCTCAAACTAAAAGAAAAGCAACCATATATCTCCTCAAAAGTGTGATTATAGGTCGACGAAACTGAACATAAAATGTTTCAAATTTTTATTGAGATACGACAAAAAAATGGATTTATGTATATAAGAACTACATATTGTATACTAATATATTGAATAAAGAGTATGAAGATAGTGCTGTTTACTTTTTTGCCTGGTTTTTTTCTTTCTCGAATATTCGCTAATGAGAAGAGATTTGAAACATCGGTTCAAACTTCAAAAATCATGCGTACATCGTAAATCATTTCTTGTTTTTCTTCTTTTTGTTTTTTGTTTTTTTATTCTTGGGTTTTTGAGTTTGTTCATTGGAGACAGAAGAATTGTCCTTATTTTCGGCGTTATCTTCTAATTCAGAATCTTCAGATGCTTGTGAATTGTGAGAGTTTTGAGTTTGAAGTTCGACTTGTTCTGTGGCTGGGTCTTCAACAGATTCTTCATTTGGCTCAGCTGGCTCCTCGATTTGTTCTTCAACAGGTTCATTAACTTGCTGTTCTGTCGGTTCTTCAACAATTTCTTTCATTGGCTCCTCGATTTCCTCTTCAATGGGTTCATGTAGCTGTTCAGGAGTAGAATCTTGGTTTAAACCTTCAACTTGGTCTTGACCAGCCTCTGGAGTAGGTTCTTCAACCGCTTGTTCAACTTCTTCATGAATCGATTGTTCAGTTGGCTCTGGCTCGTCTGTTTTACTAAAGATAGGCTCTATAGATGGGTTGACAGCAGTGTTCAAATTGCCAGAACTTTCAGTGGTATTGCTCAGTTTGTCATCATGAACCTCCAAAAAGTCTTTCAATGGTTTGATTTCCACTGAGTTCATGGAAAGTCTGTTTTCAGCATTCAAGTAACTTTTAGTGTAATCTGGATCAAATTTGAAATTCTTGGACATATCATCATTTATCGAGTTTTTATAGTAGAAACCTTTAACACCCATAATTTTCTTTTCCAATTGACAAGCTCTGACC
Source organism: Hanseniaspora occidentalis var. citrica (assembly GCA_030573535.1). Classification (NCBI taxonomy): domain Eukaryota; kingdom Fungi; phylum Ascomycota; class Saccharomycetes; order Saccharomycodales; family Saccharomycodaceae; genus Hanseniaspora; species Hanseniaspora occidentalis. Next base: position 20,084 of record JAJMDI010000218.1, read on the forward strand.
CATTCTGGTTTGATGATCGGGATGTTAAATCTTTTGGCCTTTGCTAGTTCAGTATCGTTTTCTTCATTCTCGTTTTCCAACTCGTTTGTGATGAAATGGGTAGTGTCAATAGAAACCTGAGTTTGCAATGGCAATTTCGCACCCATTTCACTCAAACAAGCCTCGATATCTTTTTTCGTAATTTTAAACTTTTCATAGTCCAAAGCACCCAAACAACACGTAATACCAGACTTATCTTGCATGGTGTGTGTTTGAACAGTCAAAACATTTGAAACGTACTCCCCATTGGAAGTATCCATTCTCAATTGGAACTTGTACTTACTGTCCACACCCAAGCCTGAGATTTTGAAATCGTGTGTTGTGATTGGATTTGGAATAATGGTAATTTTTTCCATGACACCGCCATTGCCTAGGTCGATACTTGAATTTATCGAACTGGTGTCCAAATCAGCAGAACTTCCAGTTCCAACATGGGGAACGTATTTCCATAAAGACAAAGACTTCAATTGAGTGCTTCCCAATTTCAATGGATCCCATTGTAAAACACAACTGGTTTGTGTGGTGTTCAAAGTAGACAAAACGGGGGCCTCAGGCTCGTTTTTCCCGTACGTTTCAAAAATCTCATTTTGCAAATCGTAAAACTCGGTGTCGTTTTCTTCCTCCTTCTTTCTATCATGTCTAACTTTAAATTCAATAACAGACCCTGTGTCAATGTCTTTTGGCAACAAGATTGTTGGAAACTCAATAATATGGTGTTCGTCAGTGGTCAATAGAGCCAAGGATGCATCCAACTTACCCACCGTCATAGTGACTGTTTGAAACTCTTCTTCTCTAGTCATTCCGTGTAGTTTCTCTTTGTTTTCTTGTTTAAATTTTTAGATTGGTAAAGTGTATTTTATGATAACTATATGAGAGTATCATTAAATGTAACCTAGACGTAATTAATGTAGTTGTTATATCACTTTTTAGATTTTTCGCCAGTGTCTGTTATTTTGTATAGAGCAACCTTTTTTTTTTTTTTTTTTTTTTTTTTTTTTTT
>JAJMDI010000219.1:0-19628 GCA_030573535.1 Hanseniaspora occidentalis var. citrica
TGTTGATGTCAAAAATTATATTTCAAAAAAAAAAAAAAAAAAAAAAAAACATGCTTTCTTTAACAATAGAAACTAATAAAGTTGTTCAATTCAAAGGGAACTTTGCTGTCTTTCGTTCTATAGAGTGAATCCAATTGCCTTTATTTATTTGTCGGCTTAAATTTTCATATTCTGAAAGTTCAATTTTTCATTTTTTTGAAAGCTTAATTTTTTAAAAAAACGAAACTACTTTTTAAAAATACACGTGTGTAAGTTGATTTGAGTTTTGAATTGTTTTTTTTTTTATTTTTTTTTATTTTTTTGACTGCTTGTTTTGTTTTCAGGATATAAAAAAACCCCGTTTAAAGTCTTTTGCAGAAGAAAGTAATTTATTTTATTTTCACGACATTTTTTTAAAGCGATTTTGTCAGTTCTTGTATCGATTACTTAACTTGCAAGTTAGTTGATGTACGAAAATATTAACATCGTTGTTTGAATCTATTTAGCATTTTTTGTTTTTACACTTAATTTTGAAAAGTGTATTTGTATAAACTGAACTGTTTATGGCAGTGTAAAAGATGGACTTGTCAGCGGTTTGTCCTTTGTAGACCCTGGTATTGTGCTATGAAGATAATTTATCAAATACCAAAAAACTTGAAAAAAAAAACCCCCGCACATACAAAACAAGTTTCATATTTCAAACTAATACAGAGAAGAGCTGAAAATTTCTTATACTGTACTGTCCCAGTTAAACAAACATAACTCAAATACAGGTCAACAAAACAACAACAAAAAAACAAAAAAATACCAAAAGGGAAATGTCAGAAAAAAGATCCAAGTATTCAAATCAAGATATCAGATATTTGCAAGAGGTTCACTACAATCATACCCAACAAGAAAATCAACATATCGTGAACCCACAAGATCACCAAGATAACAGGTATCAACAAGATCGCCAACAGCCAAGAAAAGAATCAAATGGAGCTGCTCCACCAGCTTATTCGGAAAAAGATCCACAAGCTCAAGCAAACACACACTATGAGCACATATATGAGCATGATAGTGTAGAAGAAGAAGATAAAATGGATAGAAGTTCTCGGAGAAGTTCGCAAACTGAAATCCAGGACACGCCAAAGAAAAGCTCCAGTTCCTCATCCATTCGTTCCACTCTAGTCAGCGTTGCAAGTGCAGTTGTTGTTGCTATTGACGAGAGACAATCTCTTAGAATGAGAAGACGTCGTTTTATTCGTCGATTGCTTTTATCATTTATCGATAATGGTAAAACTGCTGACAAGGAAAAGCGTTCAAAACGTTAAGGTGAAAAACAAAAACAAAAAAAAAACAAACAGAAAACGTATTTCTTTCCCTTCCCCTACAGAAAATTCAGAAAACAGCAAGAACTTGTTTACCTGCGTGTGTTATAAATACTCGTCTAAGTTGATTTTTTTTCTTTTAATCTCTACATGATTTTTGTTGAAAAGTCCTGTACTTTTGTACAATATTTTCAACCTCTAAAAAGTTCACTCGTATACACTTTTTTTTTTATCAATTGAAACGGCTTGATCGTTCATATTTGTTCTTAGTATACCTCAACTTAATATTAAATAATATAGAATGCAAACAAAACAGTAAAGTCAGTCACAAAATGCACCTGACGACTGACCATGGTGATTACTATTAAAACTGCAAGATTTTTTAAGATTTGAAAGGGTGATTGACAGATACACACTATGAAAAACAACAGCACCTGTCAACATTTCTAGTGACAAAGACAGTGCAGAACAGACATAAATAGATGAAAAAAAATTAAAATAAAAAATAAAAAATAAAAAATAGAAAAACACACAAAAGGACATATTTTTTTTTTGCTATGATTAAGCTGACTTCAACAAAACCAAAAAAAAAAATAATTGACAGTATTTGGTTGTAACAATAAGTTGTTGCATGATATTTTTTTTTTATATGAATTATAATATAAAATAAATTTATTTAAAAAGAATAAAAAGATAAAATGGATGGGCAAAAAGTAGTTCAACTCTCCTTTATTTTTGTGATATATTCAAGACACTCGTTTCGAAGTAATTTAATAACTACTATATACTTTATAATTCAGTTGGTTATTCAGGCCTCGCTTGTTTTTTTTTTATTTATAGCAAATGTATATACTGAAGTACGGATTTACTTACTGTTATATTTTTTTTCACTGGGTTTATTGTTTGCTCCCTTTTATTTAAAACACGAACACTGATAAACATATATCCATATTCCCGTGTATAAGAAGAAGAAATAGTGACAATAATAATTTATTCAAACTTTCAAAAAAAAGAAAAAACAAATAAACAAAAACAATCAAAGTATTAAACTGAAAGCATGTCGGAACAAACAAGCACCAATTACAACTCTTCTGGTAATAAAAACCAACAATCAGAAAGTCCTCCTATGTACACAGAAAGATCTTCCACCTCAAACAATAACCAGCAATATCAAAACCAGCAGCCACAACACAACAACAATCAACAGTACCAACAACAACAACAATACCAAAATAACAATAATCTAAACTACAATCAAGGTTACAATCAAGGATACTATCAAAACAACAACCAGGGTTATAACCAAGGTTACAACCAAGGATATAATCAAAATCAAGGGTACAATCAAGGACAGAATCAAGGATATTATCAAAACAATAATCCGGGTTACCACCAAAACTATCCTCCTCCAAACAATGCATACTCTATGAATTCACCTGTCCAAAATGGTTACGCGCCAACAGCTGCACATGGCGGTGAGAAAAAAAGTTCTTCAGGTAGCAACACAATGGGCATTCTTGCTGGTGTCGTGGGGGGTGCGCTTTTAGCAAAAACAGTGTCTGGGAGTCGTCGCCATCATGATCACTGTCCCCCTCCTCCTCCTGGCAGACATGGAGGCAGACGCAGATTTTAGAAGAAAAAAAAAACACTAATTAAACCCTGTATATCTATTATATATTTATATGTCCTATATGATATAATTTGATTTAGAATAACCAATGAATCTATATTTGAGAGTAGACACTGGTATCTCTAGCTTTTAATATGAATGATAGAAAATAATGGTTTGCGTGGCATTCACCTTTATATATATTCATCACGTGTACAGTACACGTGTCCAATACAAACGAGTCAAGTCTTGAAATTTCTTTTTTTTTTTTTTTTCTTTTCTTTTGATGACGGAATTTTTCAAATGAATACGCCGGTTAGTTTTGTTCAATAACAGACATCGTTCTTGTCTATACATATATACTCTTCATTTATGTAAGAAGAACTTCCTAAAAAACACCAAAAAAAACACACATCTATTAGCGACGTATTCGAAAGATGAAGTTAGATACTAGTCATATGAGATACCTAACCGCAGACGATTTTAAAGTCTTGCAAGGTGTTGAACAAGGTTCTTTAAATCACGAGTTGGTTCCTACCCAGTTGATTCACAAACTTTCAGGGATGAGATCCATCAGTGGTACGAACAGATCTATTGGTGATTTGGCCAAGTTGAAGTTGGTTTCCAGATTGAGAAACGCCAAGTACGATGGTTACAGACTGACTTATAACGGTATCGATTACTTGGCTCTAAAAACTTTGTTGAACAGAGACTCCATCTACAGTACTGGTACCATGATTGGTATTGGTAAAGAATCTGATATTTACAAAGTCAGTGATAAAACAGGTGAAGAAAGAGTTATGAAGTTGCACAGATTAGGTAGAACTTCTTTCCACACTGTTAAAAACAATAGAGACTACTTGAAAAAAAACAGTGTTAATACCAACTGGATGCATTTGTCTAAAATTGCTGCCAGTAAAGAATACGAGTTTTTAGGTTTGTTGTATGCCAATGGATTTAATGTCCCTCAGCCATTTGATTGTTCTAGACATGCAGTTTTGATGCAATACATTAGAGGTTTCCCAATGAGAAGATTAAGAAAACATAAAAACTTACCTAAATTATACAGTGATTTGATGAACTTTATTGTCAAATTAGCCAACAATGGGTTAATCCACTGTGATTACAACGAGTTTAATATTATGATCAAAGAAGACTACGACGAAGCTGATGAGGATGACCTAGGGTTCATTGTCATAGATTTTCCTCAAGCCATCTCTATCCAACATCAAGATGCGGATTACTACTTTAAAAGAGATGTTGATTGTATCAGAAGATTCTTCAAAAAGAAGTTGAAGTACGAACCAAAAGCTGATTCTACGATGTTGGATACAGACGGTTACGGGGATGGTTACAAATACCCATATCCTGTTTTCAGCAGAGATATCCAAAGAGTCAATAATTTGGATGAGCTAGTTAATGCCTCCGGTTTCAATAAAAAACATCCAGGTGACAGAGACTTGGAATTGGCCGTGGAGAGCATGAGAGGTAACATTAACGAAGAAGAAGCATATGACAGTCAAGATGAAGACGACGAAGAATCAGACGATGAGAGCGAATACAACTCTGACGAGGAGTATTACTCTTCTGATGAAGAAAGTGAAGAAAACAGCGAAGATTACGTAGATGAAGAAAATGAAAGAATCATTACGGCTTTGTCGACTGGTGTAGGTAACTTGAAAATGGACAAGATGGGTAACTATATCTTGGACGAATAATAAATTCCAATTCTTTATGAACAGTACATAATATTATTTAAATTCATATACACATTTTGCAATAATTTTTCTTGTTTTTTTTCTTTTAAATGAGTAATTCACCAATTATGCATACTCTGCTCCTGAGTCGTTTTCTTCATCGTCATCGTCTTCGTCATCATCATCTTCAACGCTGTAGCTTTCTGTTGTAGCTGATATATTTGGTTGTGAAAATGTGGATTGATTTTGATCTTCTTCCTCTTCTTCTTCATCCTGCTCAACATCCAGATCGTTATCAGATTGAGCATCCACCTCTGAGTTTTCACTGCCATCAGACAGATCGCTTTCACCTACAAAATTTTCGTCTTCCTCGTCGTCATCGTCCGAACCTAGAGCAGCATCATTGATAGTGCCAGATGCTCCCAACATTTCTTTTTCTGCTGCTGCCAAAGCACTTTCGCCATCTTGTGCCGACGTCAGTTGTTTGCTGACAGGTTTTGCTTTTAATTCAGCACTCATAGATTTGTCAATGACTTCTTTACTCTTAACATACTCATCAATTTTATTATAATCACTTTGATCGATCATGGAAAATTCAGTTTTTTCTGAATCTTTTTGAACCAACGTACAACTGAATGTCAATCTAGTGATAGAGGAATATGTGATAGATTCTACCTCCTGTGCTTTGAAAATCAAAACCGGTTTTTTAAATCCAAAAATAATGTGTTCTGGCAAAAAGTACAAAGTACCCTCTTTAGTAGTTCTATGACAATTAATATAAAAAGATGGCACCTGTTGTGAATTTAATCTATCGCTGCCGTTCACGTTGAAAGGGTCTGTAATTCTGAAACCAGTTAAAATGGCTTGTTTTCTGATGTAATCAATACATTGTTGAAAGTTAGTGTCCGTGTTTGTATTTCCAGGTAAAACCGTGATTACTTTACTCTCAGCAAATTGTTTGATGACAGCGTCTTTATTCAAAGACAACAATATAGGTTCTGTCAAGCTTGGATCAGTTGATGTTTTATATTGAATCAATAGATAAGACAAATTTTTCTTTTCCGGCACTGGTAAGAAAGTTGCAAAACTGATGTTCTGCATTAAATTCGAAATGCACAGCTGAGGAACATTGTCCTTTGACAAGTAAATTTCTGGACTCTTGGTGTTGGTGTTGAATGAGATTAAAAAATCCAACTTCTTCCTTATTGGGGAAACAACAGAGACATCTTTTAAAGTGAAAATATTGGTTTTGTCATCGCTATCCAATTTTGTATCCAATTTAGATTTCTTTCTTTTCAATTCAGAGCCTGATTCTGCAGCATAATCAAATATTTTCTCAATGATGTCTAATAATTCCGTTTTGTGACCATTTGCAGAACATTTTTCTAAGGAGCTAGTTAGGTGATTTTTTAAATTGTTTGGCAATGTGTCTAAGAAGGACATTACTAATTGTGTTGTTAATTGGATCTTTTTTTTTTTTTTGATTGCTTGATGGCTTTTTATAATTTCTTAACAAAGACTTCAGTACCTAAGTAAACATCATATCCTACTTGATTTAAATAAAACCTTCAAAACATTAAGAGTTTGTTTTCACAGTTATTTAGTTGATTTTTTTCTGCTTTTTTTTTTTTAATTTTCTGAAAATCGCGTCAACAAGAGGGAGAGGAGGTGTACTCTGTGACACGAGGAATTCGAGCAAATAACATATCACAAATATCGGATTAAACAACCAAAGCATGTACATGTACCTACGTATATTACAGTCAATTAAAATACATATTATTTACTTAAAGTATATCTACAGAAAAAAAAAAGCCAAAAACATGATCTAATCATCAAATTTACATTTTAAAATATGACTTGTTCAACTAAAAATCATCCCAATTGTCTTCATCTTTCTTAGTAGTGATTTTGTCAGACTGAGTATTTCTTGGAGTCATGTTATCAAATAATTTTCCCATTTTTGATTCTTCTCCAGATGAACCAGCATGACTACCTGTCACGTATTGATCCTGGATATTTTTAGTAAAACTAGATAGAGCTTGGATCCCGTAGGAACTAGTTTGTTGGAATTTTTGACCAAATTGCTGAGCAGCTCTGTATGCTTCTTCTTGTAATTCCCCATTTTGATATTGGTCAACATGAGGCTTGATAACATTTTGTTGAACATCATCAACAGTTTTACTTAAAGCACTAGCAAACATACCCCAACCTTTAGATATAGTACCTAATGGATCAGTTTGTAATTTTTCCAACGTAATGGTACCACCAATATTAGGAGCATTGTTATTATTATTGTTTGAAGAAATTGGAGCACTCCCAAAACCTTGGTACTTCCCACCTTGGGATGGTGGTAAATGGTCAGGTCTAGTAGAATTTTGTTTTCCCAACTCTTCAAAATATGATTCGTTTTGAGCTTTTTGAGAAGCTTTCACAGGTGACATGGAACGTCTGTTACCGATGAAATCACCACTGACCCCAACTACTTTTGTTTCCAAACTGTTTTTGTTAATAATAGAGCTATTGTCCTTTTTAGAAGGGTCAGCAAGAGATTCGGGATCAAAATCAGGGTGTTCTGGCTCGACAAATTCAGTTCCTTCAACTAGAGAAGTTAATTTGTTCTTATAGTCCTGAGCAATCGGGTTGTCGTATTTGATTTTCGCTGGCAAAGTTAAATCAATTTTATGGGCTTCCATGTATTCATTGAATGGATCGTTCCCACCTTGTTCCATTCTAACTAATTCTTCTTGCTTGAATTGATCCATAGTGATGCTTCTGACAAATGAAATATGAACACCTAAACCCCTGTGAACACCAGCACATTCCAAACAAATGAATACACCAAATTTAGGAGAGGCCCATTGGGGATTAGGTTCCCCACAATCAACACATTTTTTGTTCCCACCAATTTTCTGCAACTTCAATAATCTTCTTCTGTTATCTGGATCGACTTTCCATTCGGACATGATTGTTATTTTTTGGATTTAATATAATATGCTTTTGTTTGTGTTTTTTTTTATGTATTTGGTTCTTATTCTTAATATACCGTGATAATCAAACTTTTCTAAGTGCAATGTTACTGCTGGATTTAGCTTTAACTTTGGTTAAGTTTTCTTGATTATATATCTCTACAAGGCTTTATTAATACCATGATTAGGGAATATCAATAAATAATTACTCTAAGTACAATACATTTACAATCACATGCTAAAAATTCTGCAAATCTCCAACAATACTTGAAAATTTTCTTGACCTGACAAGTGAAGACTGAAATAGGTTCTGATCAAAAGTTTTTTTTGATAAATGAGGAAGGTAATCTCAATGATCATTCAGAGAGCTGGTCAATAGGATAAAACCAGAAATAACATCAACACACAAAGCAAACCTAAAAAATTCAAATGAAAAAACAACAAAAAAATAAAACTTGGACAGTCTCCCGAAAAACTGACCGTTGTTAATCGTAAAAAAACTATTGATTTCGTATTTTTAAATTTAAAGTATAAATCATAGTTTTACGTTCCATATGACATCCTTACAAAAGATTTAAATCAAGAACTCGTCCTTGTTAGCTCAGTTGGTAGAGCGTTCGACTTTTAAGTAATACAAGGTATCGAAATGTCAGGGGTTCGAGCCCCCTATGAGGAGTTCTTATTTTTTTTTACATCTTCAGAAGACATAGTCACGTGTGTTTTTTACAGATTCTTGTGTGCAGTTATGTAAACTATCAAGAATAACATATGAAATCCTCTTGGCTGTAGGTGTATAGTTTGTTGATTTTCGAAATGCTATATTAAAGTTTTTTTTATTTATAGTGTTTGATATATAAATGATAGTTAATACATTTATCAAAGGATTATAAAATAAATTATGATATGAACAAACAAAAAATTTAAAAAAAAAAACTAAAAACTGGGAAAAGTTTACAACAAATAATGAATCCAAAAAGGAATGAAGAGATATATATACCGTGTCTCACATCATAAGTAGTGAATTTTCATTTTTGTTCGAGGAATCATCTTGACCAGTTTCTGTGTTTCTTTGCAACTGGTTATCTTCAAAACTGTTCACTGCAAAAGTTTCATTATAATGATTAATTTTATGTTCCAAGTTTAAATCGCTGGTTTCGGACGGTAAAATGATTTCAGGAGTCTCTTCTCTAGATCTTTTGTGATCATGTAGCGCAAATGGATCATTGATGAATTCCATGTTTTGTGAATTTGTTTTATGATGATCGACTTTCTCAAGAACATTCTTGGAAATATCAGATTTTTTCAATAACAAAAAATTTTGAATTAATTTTTCATTTTGTAAATTTTCCAAGTTGTTGGAAAAATTAACCAAAAAATAATCCCTTAAGGCATTATAGTTTCTTTTTGAAATCAAAGATTTTGTGTCTTGTTTCAAATCAATAATATTTTTAATTAAATCCAAAACAGTGGATGTGCATAAATTGTCTTTGAACTTGTTTTCTTTTAATAATTCAAAAACACTGAATAAAATATTATTTGAAATGAAGTAGTTGATGTATTTTTCATCATTCAAAGAAATAATACATTTCAAACATCTGATTGCAGCTAGTTTCAATTGTAAACTCGAGCTTGGATAAATAACTAATTTTGAGACATTTTGTAAAATATTATTACTCAAAATAAATTCACGTGATATTTTCCTGTTATGAATTATAGCAATAAATTTGATCAACTTCACTAAATAAAGGTATGAAGATGTCTTCTCTTCTGGAAATGAAATCAAAGGTTTGAATAAAACAGGTGCAACACTAGCATAAAACTTTCTTAAAAATTTAATTACTTGAGAATCAAACGAACTTTCGTCATCATCATCCAGCACCGAAGAATCTTGGTCACTGTGATATTCATCGTTATCAAATGGTTTTTCTTCTGCATTATCAAAACCATTTTCTTTGTCAAATGGTTCATAGTCGATCATGTCAACATCAAGTGGTTCGGAGTTTATAATTGGAATACCATTCACATCTAGAGATTGCTCGATTTGAATATCAAAATGACCATAATTGTTTGTCATAAACTCTTCAGAACCGTTGTTCCCATCTGGATGTAACAAAGTCAGTAACGTTTGCAATAACTGGTCTTTCAAACAATGGTTATCGCCATAGACCAACAGTTTTGAAATAATCATTAGTAGTGACATATCATGAAGCGATGCATCATCTGCATATAAGTCGTGTGAGTGGGATTTTGATGCATCCATTGATCTGGTTACTATATCCTCTGATAAATCCCCTGATCCAAGTATTTTTTCTGAAAGATCAGGTCTCGTTGTTGCAGTGGCTGCTGCTACTGCTGCTGCTGCTGCACTTGCCACAGACGCATTGGAGTTGATCAACAAGACATCATGCTCAATAATCACCACTATCAAATCAGTGGCCATCCCCTTGATACTTTCGTCAATTTGATTGTTGGTACTCATTGTATTGAATGCGTTTTGTAACATTTTGAACAAGCCCGCGTTGACTAACTTCGCGAAAAATTCAGCTTTCTCGCTATGATCGACCAAAGACGTTTTGGCCATTAGTACTGACTCATGTAATAATTTCAACGAGTCCAGTTTCTCTGTTTTATCATCAGAATTTAAAAAAGAATCTATAATCTGATCCAAAATTGTTGATCTGTTTGTCATGAAATCTATAATAAATGTTTGGTCTTCTTGAATACAATCGGTAATTATTGGATAATCTTCTAGATATCTCACCAAGACAACATCTCTCAAAAATGTCAATTTGCATAGTTGATTAACAACCAATCTACATTCGTCTTCGTCATTGTCGTCTTCAAATTCCTCCTCCTCATTAGTATTCTCAAGTTCTTCCTTGTTTTTTTGTTTTTGATTCTCAGTAATGTTACAACTTGTGGTAGTTTCGATGCTATCCTCGTGTTTTGGTTTTTTGGGGTTAAACCAAATTTTATTTTTCAAGATTTGCTGCGAGTTGATTTCTTGAAACGTTTCTCTATAATTTGCTTTCATTATTGGAAATTCAGAATCGTACTCCAGTATACCTAGAATTCCATTGAAGTACTCGTTTTTTAAAATATAATCTAATACAATTTGTTCATTGAATAATATGATTGTTTTCAAGATGGAACTTAATAACAATAGTTTTTTCCAATTTTTTTGCAATTCAGCTTTAGTAAAATTTTCAATTAAACATTCAAAATAGTTGTGTTCAATTATGAAATTTAAAGTCTCAACTTTTAAAAACTGATATGTCAAATTCTCATTAAAAATTTTTAAAGATTCTATCATTTCCAAAATACTTAAATCTAGGCTTAAAGAGGGGAGATTTACTGGTCCAGCAATTATTTCATGAGTCGTTGTGTTTGTTAACATATCTGATTTAATAGCAACAAGAGAAATATGTTTGGCTACATTCAGTTGGACGTTAACAATAAATTCACAAATATGGTCACAGCCATTACTTTCTTCAAAACTTAGTGCCACATCCCTCCCATTCAAATCTTTCCAAACAATCAATGTGTCTTCTTGTCTTTGATATTCAATATTCCCTTCTAACTTGGATATCAAAATAATACTGTCCGGTACTTTTTCGTCTCTAACTAACAAAAAGGGTTCAGTTTCTTCTTTTTTACGTTCGGTAGCCTTAATATCATGAGCTTTATCATTATTATTATCAATAGTAATAGTAGTAGTAGTAGTGGTAGTAGTATTGATGTCAGCCTCTGAATCATCGAAAATCAAAGAACTTTGTTTTTTTTCACCAGTACAATACCCAGTACCAACATCCTGCCACTCATTATTTTCCAATAGATAGACTTTAACTCTTTTCTGTTGTGTAACACATTCCAAATTGTGCAAATCAAAATCTAAATGATCAGTCTCAGGAGTGATGGGACTACTTGAATACGGGCTATCCATATCATCGGTGTTGTGAAAATAGTCTGGGTGTTGCACATTTTCTTTATTGAAGTCACTGTTATAAGATTCTTTATTGGATAGGTCTGTCGAAACATCAGGTTGCTCTGAATCGACATTGTTTTTCCCAACTGGGCTATTATTATTAGTGGTAATCATAGATGTACCGTGTATATGTCGGTGTTTATTTATTTCTTTTCTTGTTTTGTTTAGACGAATGCAAGTGTTGTTTTCTGCCAGTTATTCAATGATGGAGAGCCGGTATAAATTATTCTTGCCTTGCCTCTAGCTCTTCTTGTAACAAAACCAGAAAAAAAGAAATAATCACTAATTAGCTTTGTTTTTGATAATTAAAGGAAATATATTTATGTGATTATATTTCTTTGTTGCTATCTTTTTATGTAGCTGTCTCTCTTCTGTTCAATGATTAAGTGATATATTTTTCAATTAGAATAATATTTCTATGTGATGTGGTATGGTGATGTTGTTATTGTCGTTGTTTTATTCTGTATACACTACGACTCAACAAAACTACAAGATAATACACGACTCATTAGTAATTGGTACCTCAACCAAATTCCAACACACATTACCCTAATAAGAGTAAAATACTCAAAGGTATATATTTTTAATTAACCAGTGAGCATATATAGTTAAAGGTAACTCAACAGGTACACAACGTAAACAATACATCAAGACTTTTGATACATCAACTAAACTTACACCTCAATATCATTACAAACCTTTAAAAAAACATTCATCCATCTTTGAATAATAATTCACCCAATTCTGGAAAATTGTATTGTTTCAAAGCGTTGTAGAATTTCTTTTTTTTTTTTTTGTTTTTCTTGTTTTTCTTGTTTTTCTTTTTTTTTCGTTTTTTTTTTTTTTTTTTTTTTTTTTTTTTTTTTTTTTTTTTTTTTTTTTTTCAAAATTTCAATCTTTTCTTTTTTCTTTTCAAAAAACTTAGATTCAGGGTAACTAATAATTGTGGAGGTTTTGTTATATAGAGGATATTAAAGACAAATAAAAACACACCCCTTATCACATGACTACTGTGTATCGTATTTATGGTGATGAGGAATATAGAAAGAACAGAGAGTAGTTTAACGTAAGGATGTTCAACTCATAGGACCTGGTGGAAATCTATATACTTGTAATTCTTCTTTGTACTCAATTAGGGGAAACCCGAATTCAGTAGCAAACATATTGGAAATAAACCGACCTCCGCAATAATGTACTGTGTCTTTGGATAAATGCTTACAACATTGTTTGGGATATGTTAAACTAATCAACATCGATGGTTTCAAGTAAGGTGCAGTGGTTATAGGCCCCATGTCTACATCCCAGCCACTAGGAATATCTACAGAAATAATCTTGTTATGGTGAGAAGGGTCGTCAGATATGGAAATCATGTCTTCGACTATTGATCCAAATGTACTTTCTGGTTTGATAGGAGGTTTAAAACTGAATCCGAAAACACAGTCCACAATGTAGGGAAAGTTATGAAAAAATTTAAGTTGATCTTTATCAATCCCAGTATTTGTTTCATTACTGACAATCTTCTTTTTGACAATTTCAATTTTAAACAATTCTTCTAATTGCTTGCATAGGTCCAAATAAAAAGATTGTTTTTGTATACTTTTGTCAAATGTTGGATAGTAAACAACAGGGTTCCAGCCAAACAATTTTAAATGTCTTGCAGCAACTAAGCCATCCCCACCATTGTTGCCGGGTCCGACAACAATTAGAATATTGTTTTTTGCACTGGAAATAGCATTCTGCCCATATTCTCTGTTGATGGCCTGTGCTACAGAAAACCCGGCTAGTTCCATCAATTGATGTAATGTATATCCATATTTACTTGACATAAGTTGCGCATCAATTTTGGCTGCAGAAACACTATTCAAAAGCATGATAGACTATTTTTTGAGACTAGTTGTTTTCTTTGTTACTTGTGTTGGTTATGGATATACTTTTTTTTTTTTTTTCCCGGCCAAGAGGGATAATATGCTTAACGATGTGTTAGCATAAATATACAAAAGACTGAAGTATAAAGTATGGTTATGTGTTGTAAAATATCCCTCTTGAAAATAAATAAGGTCAAAATATATAAATTTTGACTTTGGGATTTAAAAATATCATCCCTGGAATTCCTCTCAAGTTTACTCTCAGAAGATTACCCTTTACTGTCACCCTTAAACGTACACACACACACACACACACACAACCAAACCAAAAATTTAAGGAACCTTGATTCCTAGGTTGTTCATTCTGCTCGGGTAACTAATGTGAATCTTTTACTTTGAATGCCATCAGTTTCTGATGCAGTTCCTAAACATCTCGACATTTATCATTACAATTCGATATAATTCCAGTATATATCTAATTTTTATGAAGCGATTAAATGTGCATATATCACTCTTCATTCCGTTCTTTTACATAAAAACACATATACAAGAAAAAAAAACTTACTTTTTAATATCCTTGAGCATACTTCTAACAACACCCATGTCTTCCATCAACATTTTTCTTAACCATAACGTCTCCTGTCTTTGCAACTCAATTTCCTGTTCCAATTGTTGTATTCTTAAATCTTTCTCTTTCATCAATCTATCGTACAAATCAAATGTATTAATACCATGATTATTGGATAAAACAGAATTGTTGCTGCTGCTACTATTATTCATGTTGACACTATTTAAGTGGTTGCGCATTTGACCAGTGGCTGCCAAATTTGGATTAGTATTGGTTGGATTATTGTGCAAAACAGTATTAATAGGATTGCTACCATAATATGCCGTCTGCACTTGATTGTTGTTCATGCTAGGGAAGCTCATGTTTGGGTTACCTCCACTCATGAACGAGTTCTGTGATTGTCCACCTGCTAAATTCAAATTGTTGAAAATAATAGAGTTTCTTCTCCTAGAATTAGACCTGGAGTGACCCATGTTGTTACGAATACTTCCTGACTCACTGCCACCATCAACACTCGTGTTATGACGAACATTCATGGGATCAATAGTCGAACTCTCAATATTGGAATTTCCCAAGGTATCATAGGTACCTTCGGAAATAATCCGTAATCCGTTAGCACCATGTGCAAGTCCTTTATTGCTCATTGTATTTTCTGCTCCAGTTCCAGAAGTACCGTCTATCTCCTTCTTTAGTGTATCTTTCAATACAGTTGGTAAATTTTTATTCGAAAAATTAATCAATTCCTGCATAGCAACATCGACGCCGCCAATAAGTTTCTTTTTGACTGTTTTCTGAATGCCAGAATGCAAATCTTCTTTGGTAGAAGCGTTTCTCGTCCCACTAGAGTGAGGAGCGTTTTTAGCCGCATTTATAATCATCTGCTGGCGCTTCTGTTGTTCGACAAAGGCTGCTTCATCTTCATCCGCATTCTCATCATTATTTTCCTCTCCATCTCCAGCAGCAAAGCTCAAACTACTAGAAAACCCTCCTTGTGATTTAGAGCCTAAAGTATGTATCGGTGAGTTATACCCTGGCGCTGTTCCAGACACCGTCATTTTGGATCTTCTAGAAAGAGCATTTCCTGCTAATGCACCATTGTTGATATTACTGTTGGTTACTGCAGAATCGTTCAAAGTAATTGAATTATTTGCAAACAAAGAGCCATTGACACGGTTGTAATAAGAAGACCCAGTATGGCGTCTATTTTTCGTCAACTTTTTGTTTTTACCACGCAAAGCAGTTTGTGGTTGATTGTTTTTGTGATTGTCATTATCAGTCCCATCGTTGCTAAATAGCATTGTGTTGATATTCGACGCGGATATGCTATTTTCCTGCCTAGTTCCTGTCACCGGATCAAGAGCAAGCCCAATTCCAACATATTCGGACGATAAATTGTGTTTATTGTTGTCGTGCACTACCGTTTCGGTGTCATTTTCATTCCCACCGCCCTTATGAGCAGCTTGTAAACTCATTAAAGTGTTTTCAAAATCGGCTATGGTATTTTCATCCAAAACACTATTTGACACCATTCCATCAGATTCATGAAGAGGTGGATACAAGGGAAGACCTAAAGACTTTTGCATTTCTTGTGAAGATGTCTGCTGAGCAAAACCATCATTCAAATCATTGATTCCACTATTGGTTAAAAAATTGTTCATCCAAGAAGTCGTGGGAGATGTGGGGGTTGTGAAATAACCTTTTCTTGTTGACTTTCTTTCCTTCTGTAACTTTTTCACTTTTTGTTTAACCTCCTTGTTTAATACATACTTCCCAGTAGCTCTATTATTTTCTTTCGTGTTATTGATTGCTTCATTATTTGAACTTGTCTTAAAGTCATTCTTAGGCAAAGATTCTGCAGCTTTCAGCATTTTAGTATCCATATTCTGTAAGGTGTTAGGTGTATCAACAAGACCCAACGGGCTTGTAGCTGCACTGTTTAAATTACCGTATTTTGCAATTGATTCTTCACCGGTGTCACTCGAAGAAAATCCCGCTGATGCATTTGTTAATGATTTTGTTAAAAACATTTGTTTGTTGTTTGAACTTACCATTTTTGTTATCAACTTGATGTATTTATAGTTCCCAAAAAACTTGTATGTGATTAATTTCCATACAGGATCCATGATTAATTCATTGTCTGATTTGATTTGAAGTAAGTTGGCGGATAATTTGATAAAATATTTCGAGTAAGGACAGCCTTCATAGTTTAGATCTAACTCACGCAAAATTTGGTAAAACTTTTGATATAACTCAATTGCAGACTTTGGTGAATCATTGGAAAATGAACTTTCTTTAATGGATTGTTCGTTCTTGTTATTAATACCTGGTTTTTGTGCATTACTTTCTTCTTGGGTCACTTTATTTTCCCCTGTAATCTCGGCTTTTTCGTTAGAAGTGTTATCCTGTTTATCTTTTTCAAAATTCAAATTAAGAAAAGTAGGATTCGATCCACTTTCTGATAGAAAGATTAAATTATATAGTTTTGCAATTTTATTGAACAATTCGTTTTCTTTACCATCAGTAAATCCCACCTGATGATATGGTGAAGAACCTGTAGAATTTTTAAAATCATTAAGATCAATTACAACTACTCTTTCACTATTGTTTCCTTGCAAAGTGGAATTTGTGGTCGGATTGCCGCCAACAGTAGAAGATTCGTTTTTGAAGCCTGAAATATTTCTACTAGCCATTATGTCAGTTGATCCATATAGTGCCCCAGTGTTAGTGTTATTGTTCATAGAACTACTTGTACTAATAAGGCTACCGGCTTCCTCGTCATCCGCAATTCCTCTTCTCTGTAGTGTCAAAACTTTATATGCTTTAATAATAAACACATCCAGATCTGTGCGATGATGCATTTTTAGTTGGACTGTAATACTTTGAAATAATATTCTTTCGTAAAAAATGTTACACCTTTGAAAGGAAAATTAGTAAAGTAAAAAGTTCTACCCTCGTTGGGTTTCGGAATTTTTGGATCTGTTCTGTGATTCTCTGTGTATTAGTTTTTTTTCTTATTGAAATTTTACATTCACGTTAACTGCCAAACTAGCTGAATCTCAATATCACCGGGATATCATAATTACAACCAATTGATGTATATATATATATAACACCAGGGTCATTATGACAAGTTCACTTTTAAAACAACAAGAATTTTAATTACAAGACCTACAGGTCAAACGGAATCCATTCGTATTAACTCAAAAAAAAAAACTAAAAAAAAAAAAAACACCTGAATAAAAAAAAAAATTGTTAAATGCCTGAAACAACATACTGCTGAAAGTCATGTTGAGTGAGAAATTCCGTGCAACTAACTGTTTGCCATCATCCGAATTTAATCATTTAAAGCTTCAAGATCTTTCAAAATTGTATATACACAAGCATAAGAAACTATATATTATAAAACACGAAAACCTTAAATACCATCTGCAATGTCTGTCTTTAAAACGGAATCGTTCCCTGTCGATAGCTCATCTTGGTTATCCGATATGGCTTCTTGTTTGACTTCTGTCGATTCAAGACCACCTTCCAATTCTTGTTCTTGTTTAATTTCTGTTTTAAAGGCAAATGATTGTGATTCTTTAACTGGAACAGTTGATGCAGAATCGTGTGTTTTAATAGAGGATGCACTAGACGAATTGTTTTTCTCTCTTTGTAACTTCAATAATCTTTCTCTTTTCTTTAATTCCGCTGCTTTTTTCTCCAACTCTTCAATCTTTCTTTGTAGTTCCTTAGCACTGCTTGTCTCTAATTCTTCCAGTTTTTGCTTTTGAGCTAATATTCTATCTCTTTTCAATTGATATGGTATAGTATTGGAAATATTTCTTAGTTGGTTTTTGTGTATACTAGCGTCAGATGATCTATATGAATGATCGTCTCTTAAGGAACTACTGTGACTTGTAACATCTGACCCATTGTTGACTTTACTAGAAGTATCAATGCTTTCAGCAGTTTCATTCCTTTCATCTTGTGGGTCTTCGTCATCTTCCTTTTCATCTTCAATTGTACTTGGTGTGTCTTTTGCGCTCTTAGCCAACATGTCCAACGAATACGTTGAAGGTTGGCCATTAATGACCAATGATTGAAAATTGCTTAAACTTGGTGTTGTTGAACCATTGGTCAACTGGGCATTGATATTGACAGAGGAAGAAGTACTTGACAAAGAATGAGATCTTTGTAAACTCCCACTTTGTGCGTTGCTTCCAATAGCACGTGAAAGTTTTTTGGCCCTGTAATTTTCATACAAAAAGTTTGCCATGGTGTCTTTAATGTCTTGTAAATGAGATCCGAACAAAACTCTTTTTAAAACAGATAAATCGCTGGTTTTGTTGTCATCGATATCAATCACAGCATCAGCCCATGGATATTTTCTATAATAACGACCAGTTTCGTTGTCTTTTGTGTCTGAACAAATAATGGCAAAGGGTTGCAACGATTCCAAATACTGGTTGTCTTCTAACGTTTCAATGTCTTGATCATCCAAATTTTGGTTTCTATTTCTAAAGGCATTTATATCTTCATCTTCCTCCTCGATATAATCATCATTGCTAACAAATCTGTAAACTGGGATGTTGTAGTATTCCAAATCGGATAAAACTCTAGACTTGAATTTTTTCAATTCAGAAACAGTAAAACTATCAGACTTACTAATGATCGGCAAAACGTTTGTGTATTTGCTCAATCTTTTCATTGCAGTGACGTCCAACTCTTTCAATCCATGGCCATTTGGCTCAATGAAATACAAAGCTACGTGGACTCTGGTGTCTTCAAATCTTGGGTTTCTTCTTATTCTTGTTTCTTCAGCCAAAACTGAGTCAAATTGATGTTCCAAGAAATCACTCAACTCAGTAAAACAATATTCGTTATCAAAACTTGTGTCCAAACCACTTGTTTTCAAAATGTTCAATAGTAAAGTGTCATCCTCCTTAGAAGCCCCTTTGATTTCAATGGTCGATGATTGTAATTGGAAACTTCCGCTCGTTTTGTCAGCACTTGCAGGATCAAATCTTTCGACAGGTTCAACCAAATTAGATGTGCCGGTGTATAAAACAGTTTTACAAGGTTTAACCACTTTCACAGATGACCCATCGGCCGCTTTTGTTGTTGCGGGACTCAAGTTGCTGTCAAAATTCAATTCGTTGTACTTGTGAGCAAAAACCGGGGTATCTAATAAATTATTGGCAAATGTGGTTTTACCCAAGCCATCTTGACCAACTAACATAATAGAATATGTGATGACATGTCTGTGATGCTCCTTTCTTTTCAAAATATTTGCACCAATAGATCTAATGGATGGTTCCCTTGTTTCGTTAGTCATGGCACTGGTTACGAGGGTTGACTGAAGTGCGTTTTGGTTT
The DNA here is from genome assembly GCA_030573535.1 of Hanseniaspora occidentalis var. citrica. Classification (NCBI taxonomy): domain Eukaryota; kingdom Fungi; phylum Ascomycota; class Saccharomycetes; order Saccharomycodales; family Saccharomycodaceae; genus Hanseniaspora; species Hanseniaspora occidentalis. Next base: position 19,343 of record JAJMDI010000219.1, read on the forward strand.
TTTTTATATATATTGGCGTGTCCTTAAGTTAAAATACATTTGCACCTACAACTGTACATACAACTAAGCAGCTCGACAGTACCGTAAGCACCAAGTTGAAAAAAGTGTAAGTGCTAAAATTTTAATGGATAAATGATTTACGTCAACAGAATTTTGTAGTCTAACTCTTATTCTAAAATAGGATCTATAATAAACAATTTGGAACAGTACCTCCTAAGCTATAAAATTTCGTACCAACAAAAAAAAAAAAAAAAAAAAAAAAAAAAAAAAAAAAAAAAAAAAAAAA
>JAJMDI010000220.1:0-19289 GCA_030573535.1 Hanseniaspora occidentalis var. citrica
TCTCTCTCTTCGTAAAAAACACTCAACTACCACTATTTCTCACTTACCACATTCATGCCACTTTTTTTTTTTCATGTGATTTTTTTTTGTTTCTTTTACCAAGACAACAAAGAACAAAGGACAAAAAGTACAATGAATGTGTCGAGATGTCAATTTTACTAAAGTTACTACACCACGTTCTTAAGGAGCCAGTTTGTTATTATTATTATTATTATTATTTTAATGATAAATGTTTATGTTTTTGTTTTGTTCACTATGAAAAAATAACAGTTTTATTGTATATATCTGGTGTTTAAGATTGTGCGTGGTTTTCAAGAACAATCCGCATAATTATCTTTCTCTCTCTCTCTCTCTCTCTCTCTCTCTCTCTCTCTCTCTTTCTCTCTCTCTCTTTCTCTCTCTCTCTCTCTCTCTTTCTCTCTTTCTCTCTCATTAAGTACCAAGAGACACACAGACTACCACTATTTCTATTCCAAATAGTGGTACCACTCCTTCTACTATTTTTTTTACTTTGTGAAAAAATCTACCACTATTTCTATCTATGCTCTTATTGACATGCACAACAACAAGAACAACAACAACATAAGCACATGATTTTATTACGCATCTACAAAATAATACAGTGATGATGGAAAGAGAGAGAGAGAAAGAGAGAGAGAGAGAGAGAGAGTCAGAGAAAGGGAGACAGCAAAAAAAAAGTATCGTTACATTGTTTTAGTTTTATGCCTTTCCGCGTTGTTTTCTCTGTTTATTATGGGAAGGTTTTCTTTTACCCACCCATTGTATGTATGATGTAAGAGACATTGGGTATCATGTGGTTATTCATGATTGTATTGACTACACAGAGTGTATTGAGTGTTTAGAGTGTATTGAGTGTTTAGAGTGTATTGAGTGTTTAGAGTGTCTTGAGTGTTTAGAGTGTATCTAATAATTTGATGAAATTTGCTGGTAATAAAAAGTGAAATTTACAGTGGGAATACTTTTTTGGGTTAATGGAAGGTTTACTTAATATTATAAACAACAAACGATCAAAGAATAAGCAAACCTGCAAAATAAAAACGTGTGTAGATAGATGTCTTGAAATACACACTTATATAACTAAAACAAATTTGATTGGATGAATAGTGAAAAACTAAACACATCTTAGTTACCCTCTACGTGCAAGGCAATATTTGACATAGAAAAGGCAAGAAGACAACACATCACGTACACCTGTTCTTGCCAAGTAAATATCATACAAATACACATACACAGTGAAAACATTATTGAAATAAAACCTATATTATTTTATACTTATTTAGCTTGGATATATATATTATTGAAAATTTAATTATACAATTTTTTGATAATCTTGTTATTCCTATGATCTTTCACCTCTCAATCTTCTAGCCAATTTGATATCTTTCTTTTGGATAGTAACTCTTTTGGCGTGGATAGCAGCCAAGTTGGTGTCTTCAAATAAGGAAACCAAGTAGGCTTCAACGGATTCTTGTAAAGCACCGATAGCAGAAGATTGGAATCTTAAATCGGTTTTGAAATCTTGGGCAATTTCTCTAACCAATCTTTGGAAAGGCAATTTTCTAATCAATAATTCAGTAGACTTTTGGAATCTTCTAATTTCTCTCAAAGCAACGGTACCTGGCTTATATCTGTGTGGTTTTTTGACACCACCGGTAGATGGAGCAGATTTTCTAGCAGCTTTGGAAGCTAATTGTTTTCTTGGGGCTTTACCACCAGTAGATTTTCTTGCTGTTTGTTTTGTTCTAGCCATTTTTTATATGTATATGTCTTGGAGATGGTGTTTTTTATGATTGTTTGTTTATAACTGTGAGATAAGAGAAGAAATTAGTAAAGGGATAATTATTAAAACACCTCCATTTATATATAAAATAAATAAATAAATAAATAAAAGATATACGTAAGAAAATATGTGATGATTTAGTAGTGTAAAACACTCATTTACCATGTTTTCTTTGTAATTTGGTTGTTTTTTTTTTTTCAACTGCAAGAAATATCAATTAAAAACACCTTTTTTTCTTTGGCTCTCTCCCCTTTTACCTTCAACAATATACAATAAAAATTATTAAATTAATAAGAAAATTTTGATCAATCACATCCATTCTGAAATATACACTGCATTTTGTTGTGTGTTGACTAAAAAGAAGGAAAAAAATATATTTTTCAGAGATTTTACCATAATAAAATGAATGTTTTAAAACTCAAAGTTTTGTGTTTTTTTTTATTTTGATAAGTTTTTTCATACCACATTCACTACATCATTCTGAAAAATACATACGCACTACGGTTTATTCCAAGTATTTAGTGAGAAGAACCCAAAAAAAAAAAAAATTACAGAATATCTAGTCACACGTAGTTTTTTTTGTAATGTTCTGATATATACATGTTAGCTTCCATCTTCAGACTCTTGCGCACAACCCTTCTACTTTCAACAAAATCGCCATAATATTTTTCGTAAACAGATGTGCATATTTCAGAACAACAAATAGAATAAATTAAAGTATTAATTAAAAAATATGTTTTTACTATGGGAATTGTTCCAACAATTGTCTAATTACAAGGGAGTATGTGTGTGTTGTTTTTGTTGTATTTTGGAAAAATATGTTTTCTCAAAAAAAAACTAAAAAAATATTATATATAAAGAGAGGTGTTTTCAATATTTAATCTATTATTGTCTTTATTTATTCCAATCTATATTACTTTCACATAAAGAAAAAAACATAAAAACCATAGCTATAAACGCAAAAAAAAAAAAAAACAAAAAACAACAAATATATATATAAAATGTCCGGTAGAGGTAAAGGTGGTAAAGGTTTGGGTAAAGGTGGTTCTAAAAGACACAGAAAAATTTTAAGAGATAACATCCAAGGTATTACTAAACCAGCTATCAGAAGATTAGCTAGAAGAGGTGGTGTTAAAAGAATCTCTGGTTTGATCTACGAAGAAGTCAGAGCCGTCTTGAAAACATTTTTGGAATCTGTTATTAGAGACGCTGTCACTTACACTGAACACGCCAAAAGAAAGACTGTTACTTCTTTGGACGTTGTCTATGCCTTGAAAAGACAAGGTAGAACCTTGTACGGTTTCGGTGGTTAAACAAAAACAAAAACAAACACATTCATTTGTTATATATCATCTTCCATACAATTCAACAAAAATTTTCAATATATTTCTCATATATATTTATATAGGTAATTTAATTTAATATGATTAGTATTTTTTTTTTAAAAGAAAAAACAACAAAAAGACAAACTTTGTTAAAATTCTCGAAGAGTAATTCTTCTTTCGAGAGTGTATGGGTTTATTTAAACCTGCATATAGTTAAGCAGTGTTGGCAAATCACGTGCTGATTTCAAATATTTATTTATGTGTGTATATATGGGTTCAGTAGTCAAGACATTATGTCACATGACCTTTATGTGCGGTTTGTCTTTTGTTACCCCCCCCCCCATTCTAAAGTTTAGTATTTGGTAATATCTATATAAAATATAGGTAAGCAAAAATTTACTCCTTAGAAACAATTGCACAAAAACATAAACAAAATATTTGACAAATTTTTTTTTTTTTTTTTTTTGTTCTTATGGACCTAATAATAATAAATTTTACATTTTGAAAAAAAAAATATTATTTTTGTTTCAGTTAGTTAGTCATTATTTACTTTGTTGAAGAAAAAAATAAAAAAAAAGAAAAAAAAGAAAAAAGCAACAAAAAAATACTCCGTAAAGAAACCGTACCGTCCTATCATACAAACAAGATATAAAATTACACTCACACACTCACTCACTCACTCACTCACTCACTCACTCACATAATAGGTTTATGGAAATTTTAAATAATAACAACTCTTACTTTAAACATAAATTACATTCTAAATTTCTTTGTAACCTATCTTGACAAGAACTTTAAAATCATCTTAATTATATTGATACTTTTATTATAGGATATGGAACAACAATAATAAAAGAAGGAAAAAAAACAAAGACATTCACACTTATATATAAAGAGAGAATAACAGAGTGATAAAGAGAGAGAGGGATAGATAGAGTGTTAGATACAAAGCATAGGGAAATCAATATAAAATAGGAAAAATCACCCCCAGCATTAGGTAAAAAGGAAACATAACACAGATTTATATATACATATATTATACACGAGGGAAGCAATAATAAAAAACTAAAACAAATAAAAATAACATAAAATTAAAAAGATCAAAGATGGAACACACAATAAACCATAGACCATCTATCGCTACTGATTCTAACAACACAAGTGCTGAGAGTCATAACAACGATGGCAACATGAATGAGTCCACTGAAATAAGTACCACTGTGATCAATAGTAGTGGTAGTAGTGGTGATGTTGTTAATACCAAAGTTATAAAAGGAACCGACAGTGTGAATGAGAGAAATAGTCGTCAAAAAATACATATAGACATTCAAAACAAAGATGGAAACACAATATCGAAAGAACTCCAAATGGATGATGATATGGATATGGATATGGAAGTGGAGATGGAAATGGAACTGGAAACAGAAACGGAGACAGAAACAGAAATTGATCAAGAAGATCTTGCGCATATACATAACACCACATTCAAACAATATAATGAAGCACAGGAAAGTTTTTTCAATGATACTATAGACAGATGTGCAACTGGAAGTGGGAAAAATAAGCAAGTTAAGAAAAAAACTGTTTTTAAAACTCAAAAAATCAAAAAATTCAAATCACATTCTGAACCTTTTCTACTAAAACCAATGAATAAATCCAATCCACAATTTTTACAACATCATCTGAACGTTAATTATAATAATAATACGAATAATATGAATAATAATGATAAAAATAACTTTTTGCAAGCTGTTGAATCTAAAAATATACCATTTGCTTTGACTTCTGGAATAAGAAGTGTAAATGAACCACCACATGTAGAGAAAAGCATACAAAGAGAAACAAATCAGCATACCACTTTTTCTAAAGGAGGAAGTAATTCTTTAGTTGATTTACCTCTGTATTTAAGTAATCAAACTATTAATAGCAACAAAAATATTAATGATGGTGAAGATGAAAATAATGTGAACCAAAAAAATACACACTTGATCAAAAATATACATTCCGGTATTGTGCATGTAACACCTGATCCACTTCAAGTATTGAAATCTCAACAACGACATACACAGGCACTATTGCAAGCCCAAGCACAACAACAGCATCAGCAAATTCAAATGCAAATGCAAATGCAATGGGCACATAGACACATGAATTTGAATCCTTCAGTAAGTGGTCTTTACAATAACTCCAACAGTAGTTTGAGCCGTTTCAACAAAAATAACACTCAGATCATTGTTCCTACCATTGAGGATAGTTTAGATAAAAGAATAAGATACATGCTGTATTTACAGTCTACTTTTGAAAGTCCACCGTTGCCCCCAATCAATTTGGGATGCTTGAAAGAAATTGACTTGAACGAAATAATTAAAAACCCGCAACTAAGACATGACATCATTTTTGATCCTCTATTACAGTTCAGACCAAACATGGATGGAGAAAGGGGTTTAAGAAAGAAAAATAAAGCTGATAAATATTGGAATGATGTTCTATTAGAAATATCTATAATTTATGAACAAGATTCAAAAATAGAGCAATCGGTTTTGCTAAAAGATTTTCTTAAACATTTCAACAAAGATAAAACTTTATTGATTCCTCTTTTCCAATCTTTAAAAGATGTTTTGATTTCTATCATTCCCAAAAAAGACTCTGAAAATGTAAGTTTAATTATGGATATTGATTTGATGTTACAAGAATTTTTGAAAAAATCAATAAATTTAACAAATTTCAGCACTTGGCTGACAACAATTTTTAAAAATCAATGTGCTCCAATGAGAGATTCTTGGGTTGATCAAATTCATGAAAATTTTATAAAAGCAGATAAATCAAAGGATAAAAAAATATTGATTGATGCTTTAAAATCAACTTTTCAATTGTTGGAAGCCATGAAATTGGACATTGCCAACCATCAAATAAGAATGTTGCGTCCAGCATTAATTAGTAATTCTGTGGAGTTTGAAAGACAGTATTTCACAAGTCTTTTGAAATCAAAAAAAATAGACCAAAAACAATCCATTTCGTGGATTCAATTCGAGGATACTGACTCTACCATGCTCGACATTGAAACTAAAAACAAAAACACTACTCAAGGTACTGAAAACCCCCCTAAAACAGTGGGAAAAATATCTATTCCGGATTTTTACAAAAAATTTGTGCAAAATGTTTTGAGATTGTTATCCTGTAAAAAAATGGTGAAAGAGTACCCAATCACTCTTTCATTTGACCATACCAGATTATCTTTGTTAAGAGCAGATATTAGGCAAATTGTTTGTTTGCTGATTGTTCGGTTTTTATTCAAACAATTGATTGGAAACGAAAAAAACATGTCTTCTGAAGAAAGAATCTACATTTTGAAAAATTTCACAAACAAAAATTTGAGAGATGATATTTTGAGCATGATTCTTGATATTCATGGAAATTGTAGATGGACCAAAAACACCATGTCTATTGCCATTCATTTAGTCAAGAAAATACATGATCTAAGATCTTCTTACAATGAAAGTATCTCTACATCTTTGTCTAATGTTGACAATACCGAAAAAAATATTGCAAAGGAAAAAATGGATTCAACCACTCAATCTGTAAATGCAACCATTGACAATTACAAAATTGAGTTTGCAAAAAACTGGTTATCAAAACAAACACAGCCTTCGTCCGAAGTATATGGAGTATTGGAAAAAAGAGTTTTGGAAAATTTGCTACAAACAATTGTTAAAAAGTCCAACTGTTCTACAGACGGTCTAGTGAGTCAGGATTTTATGCATTTGGTCGAAACCGGGTTGATTGACAACAACGACTCGGCATCATTAAACACAAAAAAAATTAACAACGAAAACATACTTGCATCACCTGCAGGAACAACAGTGCCAAATTCTAAAATCAACTTGATGAATATACCAACTGCAACCTCTGGCCAAAATAATTCCAACTCAAGAAATATAAGTCAAACTGAAAAGCAAGTGAATTCTTTTGATCTGGAAGAATTTGACTCTTTGTCTACAAATTTGTACATTGTTATCAATTTGCATTGGTCTGTATTTGGTAGCCACTACATCGATTTTTTAAGTGACAAGATTGATTTAGATTAAATTTTTTTTTTTTTTTTTTTATTTACCTTTTTATTTTACAATTTTTTTTTTTTTCATCACTCACTCTTAGAGAAGTGTTTTATCAATAATTTCTCAATGGATTAAAGTTTTTGAATAGATCATTAATCTATATATAATAAATTCTAGCATTGAAAGTATATAAATTAATTAAAAGTGATAAAGTATTTTTCAATACATATAATAAGTCGAAATGTATGCAGTGAATTATATGAACAGGTTCATTGCAACGTTTTCTCCAGTTTTTCAAAAGTAAAAGCAAAAAAAAAAAAAAAAAAAAACTAGATCATTTTTGATTTTTTTTTTAAATCTCAATAGTTTTTATTTTTAATTTTTTTTTTTTTTCCTAAAATAAAATAGAAACAGTTGGCCCATTATTTTCAATTGTTCATACATACATAGTTGATAGTATATATGTTGATGGAGAAAATTCCAATTGAAAAACAACAATACTCTACAATCTGCGATAAGGACATTAGTAAAGCAAAAATCTGTTGAGCAACATCAAAAGGATCAAAAACAATAAACGCAAAAATAACACCTCCGATTTTCCCAATCGAAGAGTTAAAACAATACTTGAATTAGAATGCACCAGCACACGGGAAGTATTGCGGGAAGTATTGCGGGAAACACTAACAAAAAAAATGAATTGTTTTCTCCGTTGGACAACTTAAGAAAAACCACGCAAAACTCTCAACCTACAAAAGTTTTAGACCCAAAATTTAACAACGGTACTAGTAATCATGGAATATACAATAACCATCACAATACCTCGCAATACAAAAGATACAGTACAAGCTCGTTTGTGTCGCTAAGTTCAATTGCAACCTCGAATACAATGACTCAGCCCATAAAACCCATCAGCTCTTTAAACTCAAACGAAGATGTCAAAGAAGATCGAGATGTAGAAGAACCAAGGCTTTTGGACGACTTGCAATTGTCTGAGTATGAAGAGGAAATGATAAAAAAAGCTCTTATGCAGCAACAACAAGACAGCTATCAGACAGTACAAGGTGACAAAAGTGCTAACTCTGTTATTAGCAATAATGGTGAAGGACGAGAATTAAAGGAAAATAAACAAGGTTCTTCGATGTTTGCTGGAAAAAATCAAAAACAACCTCAATATAAGTATCATGATCTTAATGAAATTTTACCAAACTATCAAACACAGAGGAAAAAGAAAGATATTAGTCTGTCAAATGTTTTTGTACCTGCACAGGGGTTTCTTTCTCTTTCTTTGGACAGTAAAAAAATGAAAAATAACGGTATGCGCAATAGAAATGGGTCTGTTCATCAAAGAAATTTTAGCACAAGCTACATTAACGACCAAAACATTGGTCAAAAAAGCGTGCTTCCAATTTTTGAAAAACCTTTCGGGAAAGATTCATTACAGCAATCCTTGCATAAAAAATCTGAATCATGGTCTATACAAAGGTCTCACATTAATGAAGTAGACTTGGATGGGGAATTAGTAGAAGTTTACGATAGTGTACAAGAGTTATTGGATGATACAATTTCTCGTAAATTGGCAAATAAACATTCAATGCCTGTGGAAATACAGCCTGAAATAGTTACACCGGGGAACGCAAATACTATAAAAAATAAGAGCAATGTCAAAGAAGTTTTAGATACACCACATACTTCTTCCTTGCCAGCAACAAAAATTTCAGGATTTCAATTCCCTGCTGCTGCTGAGAAAAGTTTTGAGTACAAAAACGAGTCAAGCGTTTCTTCCGATGACGAAAATAGTGTTATTCATAATGAACAATTCAATGCAACTTACGCCCAATCTCAATTTTCTGGTTTTAAATCACCAAAATCCAGAAAGGGAAGTTTTTCATTTGGCTCGAAGAATAATAAGTCAGTCACTCCTAAAAAACAAATTGGAACCAGTCAACAAGATTATTATTATTATCCGCCACCAACAGCGACAGAAGCATTGGCCTCTGCATCTCCTTCGCACTCTCCAGTGAAGTCATCATCGAATACATCTATTCATTTGCAACCGCCAGTGTTTTCCACACCCGATAATAAAACTGGAAACAAGCATCATAAAAAAAAGTCTAGTACTTTTTCAATTAAAAACATTTTCAAATCTTCACCAAAACCTCCATCGCATTCTCATTCTCAGTCATCTCTAGCTACAGAATCAAGCATATTCTATGATGGTACAGCTACGGTATCTAATGCAGTCATTTCAATTGAACCCCCTCGTTTCAATTCTAGTAGTCCTCTCAAAAAAAACGGATTTGTGTACTATCCACAGCAAGAACCGCCGTCTCCACCAAGACCACCTAAGTTTGTTACACAGACTTCAACCGCTAGTGTCAACAGTGGTAGAAAATTGATTGAATCTGAACCTATTGTTTCTTCTGAGGAGCGTATTCAACAAGCCATTGACTTGAAATTCCAAGGGAAATTAAAGGAGTCCACAGATCAATTATTTATGGCATGTCAAGAAAATGACAAAATGGCTTATTTGTTGTATGGTTTAGCATTAAAATTTGGGACTGGTATCCAAAGAAATGTTTTCGAGAGTTTGAAATATTTGAAAAAAGCATGTGGGATTAATAAAAAAAATGATGAATCTAATCTTTTTGAAAAATATGATGAAATCGACCCGTACGAGTTATCTTTAAATTCAGCAATTTGCGTCCCAGATATACCACCAGAACCTCTATCACCTGCTTTATATGAAATTGGTATATTATACTTGAGAGGTGTAACCACAAACCCTAACAGTGATATTGCCTTGTCATTTTCTTCAGGAGCAGCATCTGACTTGTCAACCGCGACAGTCAAGAATTCATCTTCTTCCTTTTCATCGCATTCAAAAGATAGTAGTAACTCACCCGTATCTGAATCGTTTTTATCATCATCAAAAGCTGTGCATAAAAATGTAAGCACTCGAGATAGTTTGGAAAATAACTCGGTGGATGATAAAAATTTCATGAACAACAATGAACCTGAGACTACCAAAACCGAATGTGTAGAAATAGATGAATTGAAAGCTTTGAAGTATTTAGAACTATCTGCAAGTCTTGGTAACAAGGAAAGTATTCTAATATGTGGTAGTTTATGGTCTAAAGAAAGACCAGCTGTTCATCCAAAGGATTTGGTTAGGTCCGCAGCTTGGTTCAGAATTGCAGAATCTAAAGGCTGTAAACTACTAGGTTCAGACTGGATATACAGAGAAAAGTACTTGTTGAAAGAAAATTCGACCACCATTTTCAAAAAAAAATAGTGACTCTCTATCTCGTGATAAAACATCTAGTATGTAATTTATATATATGATGTCTAAGTAAGTTGATAACATCAGCCTATCCAACAAACTTTCACATTGTACACCTTAGTTTCTTTTTTTTCCCTTTCTTTGTAACATTTTATCAAATGTATTCCTTTTGATTTTATTTCTATTAAACATGTAAAGCTATTTGCTTTTATTTTCTATGTATAATGTACAGAATTGAAGATCTTATCATTGTTGGGTTTCACTTGAACCTTGATAATAACTCCACGTTTTGAAAACAAAATGCAGCACACCTAATTTTTAATATATTTTTTGTAACACGTGATACTGTTTTTGTTAGGTAAAATGGTATCTATTTTTGACTTCTTTTTTTTTTTTTTGAATTTTCAAATTTTTAGTTTTTTTTGAACCTCCCTGAGTCGTGTTTGTTTTCTTGTTTTCATTTTCAGGTTATCAAGTCGTCAGTTGTTGTGATTATAGGGTGGTTTACAATACGACCAACGTCAATGCGGAACTACTATATTGAATCTTGGAATATATTGATGTTCTTATTGTTTGAATGAGATTTTATAACAAACAAGAATACTTGAATTTGATTAAATTTATTTCTGAAAGGAAAAAACCAACTGAATAAAGGGACAAGAGAAAACATTACCAACAACTACATAAAACATTGGATAAATTTTAAACAGCCAGTTGCGAACAAGAAAAAACAATGAAATTTTTTGACGAATTAGACATTGAACGAGTTAACCAACAACTAAATTTTGAAACAAGTGATTGCAAAGTCAGTGGAGGGTGTGATTTATTCACGACTAAACCCGCTGGGTCCGACAAAAAATTGTACAAAACTATTGACAAACATTTAGACAATTTAGTTCAAGAAAATGCAGCTTTTCAAAAATTTCTGAAAGAACATCAACTGGATCTTAATAGTTTTACCAATTCCAACAACACTAACAATGGAAACACTTCTGGTGAAACTTCGCCCCGCCTAATACAAAACGAGTTTGAAAGTAGTGGCAACCATTTGAGAAATGGCTATAGAGTCAGAAAAGGGAGCCGCAGTAATTCTTCAGCTTCGATTACCTCATTTTGGGAGCAAAAAAGAAGAATGTCAGCTTCAGAGTCCCACCACGCATTTGTTGCCAACAACAATTTTCACCAGATAAATAACACAGATGGTAGTAATAGTAGTGGTAAAAACAACAATGCTGTGGCACCTGAAGGTGGTCACACTGATCAAAAGGAAGGTGGGAATGTTTCTCATGAAGCACCACTGTTGGCTTCGGGCTTTATGAAACAAGGAAGCAACAAGTTGAACGATCAAAATTTGGAAAAATTGATTGATGAAAGCAGCTCTTCTCCGACATTTTATTCCAAGGACAGAAGAACCAGTTCTTCAAGCGATCCAAATACCAAATTCAACTTTAGTTTTGACCATGCCAATTTACCTTCAGCAGCAACTGATGGAAATAGCCTGCAGAATGTGAATATAAACATGGGGCCATTTGGGCCTTTGACCGAAATACACAGCAGAAAGATTTTTTCTTATTTGATTGGGATTTTGAATGCATCCTATCCTGATCATGACTTTACTTCATTAGCTCCAACAGATTTTAGCGGATGCTCATTGAAAAGTTTGATTTCTAAATTAGAGAATGCCTTGATTTCCTTGGGTAAAACACCTCAAGAATGGATTTGGGAAACCATCAGTCAGCATATGGACCTATCCGATTGTGCCATCTATCAATACAACCCTGACAAGTCGTTTATGAATGATGAAATTCCAGGACATTTGTGGAGTTTGATGTGGTTTTTGTTTAACAAGAAGAGAAAGAGAGTGGCATACCTATATTTGAGTGTTGCGAGACTAAATCCGACCAGTTCCGGTTTGATGATGCAAGAGCATGAAAAAAGAAGAATGACTATCGAGCATACCAACATGAACAACTTTGAAGGAGAATACGATTTGACATATGATGAGAATGCCATTGATGATGACGACGATGAAGAATCTGATGTCATGAATGACATTAATGATAATCCAGACAATGAGACCAACGTTATTGTTGGCAAAGATAATGATTATATTGAAAACGGAGACATGAGTATGTAGTAGATATAAAACTGTATATTTTGCGTTATCTGGTTGTGTTTATTGACTTTACTACTTATTGCTAAAACTAGCATTATTATTTACAGATTCTATACCATTCGGCACAATAATATAATTCAACTCTTGGTTAGACTTTGAAAACGTGGAAAACACCAACTTCATAGTTCTTTTTTTAACCAACGCCTTCTCCGGCTGTAAATCCTCAATGGATATATCGTCTTTAGAACACGTACGTAATCGTGGTGCGATGACCATCCTCTTTTTGAGCAAAATTCTTGTACTGATGTTATTTGCCCAAGTCAACCCTAAAGTGGGAATTTTTGTATCAACCGGTTTTTTAAATTCATATTTTCGTTTTTTAATTGGATTCCTGTTCACGGTCACTGTTCTCTTAGCAGGAACATTAATTGGGGTAGTACTATTGGTTTCTACTTGATCCTCGTTTGTTATATCTTTTGTATTACTACTAGTTGCCAATTTATGATCTGTTTTTGCATTCTCCAAAAGTCTCTCTTTTTCTCTGACCTCGTACATAAGATTTTCCAAAACTGATATATCTTCATCATCACTTAACATTTCGTTGTTCATGGTATTCTTGAAGTTGATCAGCATTTGTGTGTATCTAATATTAGATTCTTTCCATCCCACTATGTAACCAAGCTGGTAATCAAATTTTTCACATTCTCTATACTTTTGTAAGTTCAAATTGGACGTCCCATTTTTCTCATTATATCCTTCGGGAATCCCGCCTCTATTGTCTTCATATTGCTGAAAGTTAAAAACCTTATTACTGATTTGGTTTGCTACGACAATTGCTATGTTTTTCTCTGCACTCATTCTCAGTAAATTTGCTGCTAGTTTTTCAATATTAAACCTGTTCTTCTGAGACTCAAGAAAACTGTGCGACTCGTGTTCTGCTCTAATGTGATGGGAAATTGAGTCAATTATCACAAGTTTTATTTCGGAATCTTGTTCTAGCAAAACTGGCAATTGCACATTCAAAATGTGTTGTTGATTTTCTAAGTCTGAGCAGTTGACGTAGTAAATATTGTTTTGACTCACTGAAAAAGCATCTATTTGATTTTGACTTCCATATTTAGTATCAATTATTTGCTGAACTCTATTGGTAAATAAGTCCCCTTCAGTAGAGATGAAGACACACTTGCCTTGAAGTCCATTTTGCTCCTTTGGAAGCTGAACAGTTAGAGAAAGTTGCATCAAGAATTGAGACTTACCAGTAGAGGACTCTCCATAAATTTCAGTAACATTTTGTGTGAATATTCCTCCTCCAAGTAGCTTATCTATTGACAAATCTCCAGTGGTAAAACACTGCAAATCTGGTTGCTGATTGAGAGAAATTTTTGATAATTCCCCCTCAATGTGATCATCGTAATCCTTTTCTAATTTTTCCTTAAACTGCTGTATTTCATTAATAGATCTAGATAAAAGAGGAACTAACTCCTTTGCTGACAATGTTAAAATGGTTAAAGCAGAGACCTTGTTTGCTTTAGCAGATTCCAACAAGTGTTCAAAATTTTCTTCGTATATCAAGCTACTTGTTGGAAGTTCATCGTATATGTCCATTTGGTAAAGCCGTATGACACCTTTTATTTGTGCTTTTGTGTTTTTATTGCAGTTCTTTTTAGTGCTACCTCCCATCAAATAACATATTAACACTAGTCTTGTTCCTGTCTGCAATGTATGATAATCAGTGGTTATTATTTCGCGTTTTTCGTGAATCAGAAAAATCTTGGTATGAATAACAAAAACCAAACAATCACGTGACTGCAATTTTTTTGTTGAACATCGCATTGTTTACTTTAAGTTTTAGTCATTTTACTAATCAAACTAACAAATCAAAGTAAGCCAAAAGCAAAATAATTACTACAAAGATAAACAAACAATTAACAAAATCTCGATATGTTGAAATTTCAATGAGAAAATTGTTATATACGAATCAATTTTGAGCACTAAATATTGGCTTGAGAGATTACTTGTTTTAATATTATTAGAATTGTTATGAAGATCAACTTAACATATCTTGAAGGAGTTGTTCAATAGAGAGTTAATATAGGCTGGTATACAAAATTCATATTCAACATTAATGCTAATATCTATCCAAGAAATTAACATATTTCAATCGGTTTGTCTGTCGTATTATTTTCTACAAAGACTCGTAAGAAAGTCCTAAAAACAAAAGAAACGTTGATCCTTGATATTTTAATTGCTTGATATTGAAATAAGGTCTTGGAAAAAAACTAGAAAAAAACTAATAGCACTGAGAACATGCATATAATATTTATTTCTTCAAATCCATTCCGTCACTTCTGTCAAATGCAAATAAACTAGTAACAGAAAATATGCCTATTTAAAATCTATTTTTCAAATATATAAAGTAGCTACAGACTTACCTAAAAATGCAGAGTTATGAAACTTAAATCAAGTTAAGCATCTTCTTTCAATTTGCTTAAAACTTTTGCAACCTTGTCAGCAGCCGTTTGATCTTTATCAACTCTTGTACCAACTCTAATATCAGTGTGAATTCTAGCTAGACCAATAGAGTGGCAAAATTCATGCAAATCCCCGATTAACCCCATGACCTCATCCCAAGGACCTTCAATAGTGGTACCAGCACTGTGCAAGGTGCTCTTCAATGGGCTTTCCCTAATTTTTTTTTCAATTTGTGCAACATAGTCAGAGACAGATGGGCTACCAGTACCAATTGGAACCATACAAACGTCAGCAATACAATTAACTTTGGCCATTTTTCTCTTTGTGTTTTTAGGGAAGCTTTTTTCTTTAACTTGAAAATGAAATGGATTGTGTTTGAAATTGAACATTGACAAATTTTAGCTACTCTGCATAAGCTTGAAAACTTGAAAAGAAGTCAGAATTTTTAAGTTTAATGTATATCTCAATAATATATATAAAGAGTAATAATTACATTTGGGAAAAATGGAATGTACTCTGACCATTTTTTTTTGAAATCATGTCACAAGACCATTCTAATACTTTCCAGGCTTGAAAAAAAAAATACTTATTGTTCCACCTGCACAAAATGTCTGCAAGCTTTTTTTTACCCATAATTGACGCAGAGGCAAAAGAACGCTGATTTCCCTTATAAAAATTAAAAAAGCAAGAAACACACCAACAACAAATATCGATTCGCATCAAACAGACATATAAACAAAACAAAATATTTATTATAGTTGCATCAATATTTTTAATTACATTTTAAATATTAAATTAATTATTATATATATGTTTTAAATAATATTTTAAAACTAATCTTTTTTTAATTTTGTTTTTTGAGTTTTATGTAGTTTAAGGTTTCCGAACGCATATTTTAGATTGCACGTGTAAGTAATGTTTTTTCACGTGACCATGCCTAGTTGTCTGTGATCAGCGTTGAAATAAAGCTTCGTTGCAAGTTGTCAAAATAGATTTATGGTTGGTGGAGTATGTAGAAATTACAGAAACGTCTCACAAGCAAATCTATATATAGCAATGGTATAAGTGAACAAGAGGTATGGAGCTCCGTTGATTAATAAGTATCCAGTACATCGTAAGTATTAATGAGAGTTGTTATAGGTAATAATCTATTGAATTATAGATAGGATATTAGATGGTTCTATCATTCACTGGGGTTATTGTACGCAGGACAAACAACAATAGCAACAACCCGTTAGAGAGTAGGTCGTCCAAAAAAAAAGGGAAGGATCAGGTCACGCCACCTCCGCAGATTTAAAGAAAAATTAAGGGATATAGGTTTTGGGGTCGTCCATATTTTTTTCTCTGTTTTTCTCCGCCTCTCACATTTTTGTTGTGTCTTTGACAGCCACATATCCTGATTGTCCGTCACAAATTTTCTTTTGGGGTAAATATTTCTTAGTATATATATAAATGTTCGTTCAGTTGCGTGTATATTATTATTTTACACAAGACACACAGTTATTAGTTTATTTCAGTAAATAACACTAGTTGTTTCTTCAAGTAAAACTACTATACAAAAACAAAGAACCAAGAATAGATTATAACTGAATCCAAACAAATATTGTTTACACAATGGAAAATTATGTTTTGAATAGACCACGCAAAACTGCGAGTCATGATAAGGTAGTACCTGGGAAGAACAAACCTGTTAATCCATACTCAGATGCAGAAACATACTACAGTGCTCCTACGCAAAGAAGTAGTTCACCCACCACTCGTTTAAGATCTTTAAGCGTTAGTCAAAACGTTACCAACAACAAGACTAATTGGATAAAGACATATCAGATGCCTAGAAGAGGGTCTGAAGATACAAATACTTTTTCGAAAAAAGGGAAACGTATTTTCTTCATTGAAGATGTTAATGCAACTCTAGAAGATTTATTAAGCAGAGAAGACACTGATAGCAATTACCAAATCACAATTGAAGACAAAGGTTCTAAAGTTTTGAAAGTGGGGACTGCCGCATCAGAAGGATACAAGTTTGTCAATATCAGGGGCACGTATATGTTGTCGAACTTGTTACAAGAATTAACTTTAGCCAAGAGATATCACAAGTCTCAAATCTTTTTGGATGAATCAAGATTAAATGAAAGTCCTGTGAGTAGATTAACCAGATTGATCAATGGTGCATTTTGGACGTCTTTGACCAGAAGAATTGATACTGAATCTATTATCAAAATAGCCAGAGATGAAAAATTCGACGAAGAAAATGTTGCTAGAATTTATATTCCCCATGGCTGTACTGAACAATATGAATTTTTCTCGAACGCACTGATTTTCAATCCGCTAGTTAAATTGGAGGTGGAGTATTTGCCAAAAGATATTACTGCGAAATATGTGCAGACTTTAGATGATAAACCCGGTCTGTTGACATTGGCAATGTATGAACATGTTGACCATGTCACCGGGTCTAAAAAGCTTGTAGGCTGGCCTTATGTCGTTCCTGGAGGGAGATTTAATGAATTTTATGGCTGGGATTCCTACTTCATTACCTTGGGACTTTTGGCTTCAAATGATCATTTAGATTTATGCAGGGGTATGGTTGAAAATTTTCTGTTTGAAATTGATCACTACGGGAAGATTTTGAACGCCAACAGAACATACTATCTTTGTAGATCACAGCCTCCATTTTTGACCGACATGGCTTTACAAGTTTTTGACAGATTAGGGGGAGACACTGAGCCTGAAGCGGTGGATTTTTTAAAAAGATCATTTGCTTCGGCTATCAAGGAATACAAAAACGTTTGGTGTTGCAAGCCAAGATTGGATGAGGCTTCAGGGTTGTCTTGCTACCATCCGGACGGGATTGGTATTCCACCTGAAACTGAAGAAGAACATTTTGACAGTGTTTTAAGCATTTACGCCAACAAGCACAGCGTTAGTATTGCAGAGTTCAAGGTGTTGTACAATACTGGGGAAATCAAGGAGCCCTCATTGGATGACTACTTTTTGCATGATAGAGCTATCAGAGAAAGTGGGCATGATACTACCAACAGATTTGAAGGGCACTGCTGTGAACTAGCCACAGTTGATTTGAATTCCCTATTGTACAAGTACGAAATTGATATTGCACATGTAATCAAAAATTATTTTGATGATAAGCATACAGATTACCAAGGGGTGGTCACCGACTCCAAGCATTGGCTAGATCTGGCAGCAGCAAGAAAGAAAACCATGAACAAGTACATGTGGGATGACAAAACTGGAATGTACTTTGATTATAATGTCAAGACTAAGACCAGAATGGATTTTGAGTCTGCGACTACATTTTGGCCACTGTGGGCAGGTCTGGCATCTCAAGAACAAGCAGACAAGTTGGTAAAGTATGCATTGCCAGTGTTTGAAGAGTTTGGTGGGCTAGTGTCCACTACCAAAAAGTCCAGGGGTGTTGTTAGTAAAGAACACCCTCAAAGACAATGGGATTATCCATATGGATGGGCTCCTCACCAGATCATGGCATGGGTAGGTTTGGAGAAGTATGGGTACGATGCAGTTGTAGCAAGGTTGGCATACAGGTGGTTGTATATCATCACCAAAGTGTTTGTTGATTACAACGGGGCTGTTGTTGAAAAATACGATGTCACCAGTGAGATTGATCCACACAGAGTTAGTGCTGAATATGGTAATCAAGGTATTGATTTCAAAGGTGTGGCTGAAGAAGGGTTTGGTTGGGTTAACACCAGTTACATCATGGGTTTGAAGTATATGACCAGATACTCGAAGAGAGCATTGAACAACTGTGTGTCACCAAAGATATTTTTTGAAAGATTGCCACCTAAAGAAAAAAAGATGTACGGTTTGTAGTTGATTAATGTATATGTAATGAGCTCTTTCAATTATTTTAAAACATATTTGTTAGTGTGCGTGTTTTTACTTGTGTTTGTATTTGTTGAAGGTTTTGTGCGGTGGCAAAATCTTCCGAGTTTTCATTTTGGTCAGTAGACTGACGTGAAGAGCGGGTAAACACCATTATAGTAATTTATAACGATATTTAATTATTTTTTTTAATTTAATATTGAATGGAAAAAGGTCTTAGATCTTATTAATACTGAAGTAGTAGTTAATGAATCTAATAGTATCTAATATCAAATGTTTTTGACTTGTTCTTTTTTCTTCTTCTCTTATATTACCAACAATAAAGAGATGAAAAAGGAAGAGACGATTGAATCCAGTAAAGCTACAAATCCCTACTCTTTAT
>JAJMDI010000221.1:0-19165 GCA_030573535.1 Hanseniaspora occidentalis var. citrica
GGAATACAGTAGAATCACTTTGCAATTTCCTGATCATTTAGTCATGGACAGTGCTTATGTATTGAGAGCCCTACAAAACCATTTTCAACAGATTGAGAACAGCAAAAGACAATTCTGGATTTTGGCTGACACATCTTATAGTTCTTGTTGTGTTGACGAAGTAGCTGCTGAGCATGTGAAAGGTGATGTTATTGTCCATTTTGGTGATGCTTGCTTAAACTCCATCCAAAAACTTCCAGTTGTTTATTCTTTTGGTAAACCCCCATTACCAAGCAACATTGTTCAAAATTTCATGTCAGCATTTCCCGACAAAGAAGAAAAAGTTTGTTTAGTGGCCGATTCATCATACAATTATTCTTTGTCAAAATTCCTACATGAGCTACTAGAAAATGGGTATAAAAATGTTGTTTATACTGATATTCCACATGACATTGTTCCTGAATCGTCATATGTTATCAATCAAAATCAAGAGCATATTTTCCCTAAAATTTCCACTCATATTGGGAAGAACCGTGTTGTACACTCTGAACATGAAATTTCATTGGAAGAATTTCAACAAGAATATTCCTTGTTTCACATAACAATTCCACAAGATCCTCATTTATTGTTTTTGACAACTTTATTCAACAATATTGTCTTGTACGACCCAGTAAACGGAGAAACAGTCACTGGCCCATTTCCTTCTATGATGAAAAGATACAAATTTATGCATGTAGCAAGAACAGCCGGGACTATTGGTGTTTTAGTAAACACTTTATCGTTAAAAAACACCAAAGAGACCATCAATGCTCTGAATAAATTAATTAAAGAGAATGACAAAAAATCTTATTTGTTTGTTGTTGGTAAGCCAAATGTTGCCAAATTGGCAAATTTTGAAAGTATTGACATTTGGTGTATTTTAGGTTGTTCCCAAAGTGGTATTATTGTCGATCAATACAATGAGTTTTATAAACCTATAATCACCCCATACGAATTGCAACTAAGTTTACAGTATGACGTTACATGGAATGGGAAATGGGTTACTCAGTTTGAAGATATTCTAAAGCAACTTCAAGACAATGATGATGACGAAGAGTCAACTCGTAACAATAGTGATTCAAAGATGAGCGAGGATGATGATGACGAGCCAGTTTTCAGTGCTGTAACAGGGTCATATGTGTCTACATCCAAGCCTCTAAGACAAGTTGAGCATTTGGAATTGGAAGCACCTTCCGAAACCCCATCTTCTAATTCCTTGGTTAAAAACTTTTCTGGCCAATTGACGATTAAAAACACAGTCTCAACATCTGCAGCTGTTCTACAAAACAGAATGTGGACCGGGTTGGGTAGTGATTTTAGAGATAATGACGAAGATGTCGAAGAAGAAGGGGCTACTTTACAACACGGTATTTCTGGGGTTGCCAGAGGGTATCAATATGATAGAGAAAATGCAGGTTTGTAAAGTATTTACATAAAGTCTATATTAAAAATAAAAAAAATTTAAATCCAAGGTAAAAAATTTCAAATAATCAAATGTCATAATCCAAAGTCAACGATTTGGCAATTTCTGTAGTTTCAATAGCTTTTTTAAATTCTTGAAAGCTCAACTTTCCGTCTTCGTCTTTGTCGTTTTCCATAATAGTTCTATCGACTAGTTGTTGTAGTTGATCATCAGCCAAGTTATCACCAACCATAATTTTCAAAACTACAAAGAGTTCACCATTAGATATATAGCCGTCTTTATCGATATCATATATTTTAAAAGCAAATTTAAGCTTTTCTTCTTTATCTGCTTTACCTGAAAAAGTCGATAGCCCCGTGATAAATTCTTGAAAGTCTATATCTCCACTATTGTCCAAGTCAAAGACCTCTATCATACGGGTGGCTAAAGGATTCGATGATATACCAGGAATACTCATAAACTCATCTTTATCAATCGTCCCCGAGCTATCTGCATCTAGTTTACTAAACCTCATTTTCAATCTATTAAGTTCATCTATATCAAAATTTGAATCTTCTAAAAGTGAATCTACCAAAGTGCTTGATGCATTACCCATTTTGCATATATTTATACTGTCTTATTTGATGGGTTTTTTATAGCTATGTGGTATTGTCAAACTATTATCCAGTGTCACCACAATCATCTAAATGACACACACCTTAAATTCTGTTACTAAGAAATCCTAAGGTTTAGTTAATTTTTTTGAGAGCTTGTTATTTGTCACAATTTTCAAGTTAGCCGAAACCAAAATTTTGTCCGTGATTGTCCTCAGTCATTTAAACCCGAAATCGGATAACTAGTGGTGAGATCTTGCAGATCTGTAGTTTTTAGTGGTCACATGACCCACATTATTAAAACAAATTTGATTATGATTTTGAGGGTTGAAAAAAAAAAAACAAGAAAAACTGGAAAAAAAAATTAAAAATAAACTAAAACGAAAACATTATGATAATCATGCATTCTGTTTGTTTACCCTTTGGATTACATTCAAGTAGTAACGGTATTTACACGGTTGATTTGGTAAAATTTTCCTTAAATTCTTTCAATCATTACTTTAAAACATCTTAATAAAAACATATAAAAGACAGCAAAACAAATACAAAGGGGGGTTTTCTGATAATGAGCGGAAAATTCGTTAGAGCGTCTAAATTTAGACACGTCTTTGGTGAAAAAGCCAAAAAAGAGTTACAATATGAAAATTTAAAAGTCACCAATAATGCTTGGGATTGTAATATTATTAAAGCCAATGGGAAATATATTTCCTGTAATTGGAACGCCTCAGGAGGTGGTGCGTTTGCTGTTATCCCAGTTAAAGAATTTGGTAAAATTCCAGACAAACATCCGTTATTCAGAGGTCATACAGCAGCTGTTTTGGACACAGACTTTGATCCTTTTGACGACCAAAGAATTGCCTCTGCCAGTGATGATGCAAAGATTTGTATTTGGAATATTCCAGAAGACTATTCTTTGCATTCTAAGGATGATGAGGTCAAAGATATCACAGAACCTGTTCAAATCTTGACTGGCCATTCTAGAAAAGTTGGTCATGTTTTGTTTCACCCAACTGCCAAAGATGTCTTGGCATCGTCTTCTATGGATCGTACTGTTAGAATTTGGAATTTGGAAACAGGAAAAGATGTTGTTGTTTTGAAACACCCAGACATGGTTACTTCTATGTCTTTTAGTTACAATGGTGAATATCTTGCTACAATTGCCAAGGACAAAACTATTAGGGTTTGGGACTTGAAATCAGGTGAAGTCGTTAGTGAAGGTCTTGGTCACGGAGGTGCAAAAAATCAAAGAATTGTATGGTTAGGAAACAGTGACAGATTAGTCACTACCGGGTTTTCAAGATTGAGTGACAGACAAATTGGTGTTTGGGATGCTTTCAACTTAGAAAAAGGTGATTTAGGCGGGTTCTACACTGTCGACCAAAGTTCTGGTATTTTAATGCCATTCTACGATGATTCTACGAAAATTTTATATCTTGCTGGGAAAGGGGATGGTAACATTAGATACTTTGAATTCTTGAATGATGAATTATTTGAGTTGAGCGAATTCAATTCTACAGATGCTCAAAGAGGTTTTGCGATGGCTCCAAAAAGAACAGTCAATGTCAACGAAAACCAAATCATGCAAGCTTATAAAACAGTCAATGATCGTACCATTGAACCAATTTCCTTTATCTGTCCAAGAAGGGCTGAAGGTTTTCAAGACGATATTTATCCGGACGCTCCATCTAATCAACCATCTGTTACTGCCGAAGAATGGTTTGCAGGCGACAAAACCAAGGGTCCTATTTTATTTAATTTTCAAGCAGTGTATGACGGAACTGAACCAAGCTTTAGCACTGCCAAAACTTCTTCACCATCTCCTCTTGCTGCTGCAAAAAAACCCGAAACCCCAGTCAAAGTTTCGAAACCTTCTTCTCCAAAAGTAAGCTCTATTCCCGAACCAGTCAAAGATGTTTCTCCACCTGCACCAGTGGATGAAGTTTTGAAAAGTGATCATGGTGTTAACAAATTGCTTTCAAAAGCCTCAAATCTGGACGATTTGAATGAAGCTGAAAACCCAGCACAAGATGAAGCAGAATGGGAAATTGAAACTCCTAAAAAACAAGAAAAGTTTGCTCCAGAACCAAAACAAGTTAAAAAAGAACAAGTTCAAGAACCAGAACCAGCAAAGATCCCTGAAACACCAAAACAAACTCTAAAGGATCCTGTTGTTGATTTAAAACACGAATCTACATCTGCTCCTAAAGAAAGTGTTTCTTCAGTTTCAGAAACACCTTCAAAATCAACAGCAACTGTTCCAGAACCTACCACTGGCTCTAGTTCTAGTTCCCCAGCTAAGTCTATGGGATTGAAACAATCTGTGGAAAAACTTTCTAACTTGGTTTTGAAATTGGAAAGTGCAATTGATTTGTTAGTTAAAGCTAACTTAGAAAAAGACGAAAAGTTGGTTGAATTAGAAAAAAAAATCGACAGTTTACTTTCCAAATGATTTCTCAATCCAGCTGTACTATGCGAGTCTGAGATCCAACAAATCTTAAAGCGTTAAAGAATTTAAACGTATATAAACAATATGTTAAATAATATTAACTGTGAACAATATCTTAATGAAAATAACTCCTTCTTTATCATCCAATAAGTTTGTAAAGTACTCATTTCCACTTGCTCTCTTCAATAGTAATATATTAGAACAATGATGATTATGCCCTATACACCCATACATCACATTTATCAATAATAGTACATAGAAATAGTGTGTCAAACATTTTAATTTGTTCTGTGTTTATTTATGTTTCTTTCTCCTCTGTCCCTACTTCACAACAAACACGAAAATCGCTAAATTTTTTTTTTTTTTTTCTGTTTGTCGTACGTTTTCAATATTTTTCTGTGGGATTAATTTTTTTTGTGAATAAATTTTGTAATGATCTATATAGAATATACATCTATGACACTCTCAATAGACTGATCCATCTGAAGGACCATTCAGATTCTATTGTTTAGCAAACAACGAGAAAAAGAACCACACAAACCAAACGAAAACTACATACAACCTAGCATAAACCTAGAGCTACCATTTGCTAACTGGAGTTGTGTAGAAGATTCAAACTTAGAATTTCTCATTGACATATTTGTTTTCATCTATACTTTATAGAATTAGGATCAAAAGCACAGATTCAAACATATATATATATAAACATTCTTTTGATTTTTTTTTTTTTTTGCTTATAAGAAAAAAAGATTAAGTTTGTGAAGACGCCTAGGTCACTTACTGTAAGGAAAAATAAATTCAAGATTTCAAAATATTGAGAAGAAACCACAACACATATATTGAAAGAAAGAGAAGATGAATCAGCAGTCGATAATTCAACATTTTGGAGAATGCGAGCGAATGTCTCATTTGATTGGCAAAATTTATACAGGTGAAGTAAATGTCCATGGTACACAAGAGGCCATCAAGTGTAAAAAGTTGATTGAAAATACCTCACACGACGTTCATGTTTTTTGTCATGCCGTATATTGTCCCATTGCTGTTTTTGCATTAACAACTTTCACATTTGAAGCACAAGCTTCTTTACTTCCGTTAAAAAACAGACTAAATCAAAATCTAAGTACCTGTCAAAATTGTATCAGAGGATATTCCATTGAAAAGACAAAGTTGTTGAATTATTTTAAAATTAAAAGAAACTTGAAATATGATCAAGTTTCAGGATTCACAGACATAATAGACATGTGGAGATGTGAATCTTTAGTTACTAAACCTGGTTTCAATATGGAGATTCCATCAGGTCCGTTTATCAAAGAAATATTGTACAACCCAAGATGTTTAAGAATGAGATCTAGTTACCACATAGCATTAACGGAAAAATTTTCATTGGCATTTAATGGATATGAAAATATGGAATTGTCAAAATTGGAATTCACTCCGGGGTTGGTGTTTTGCTATTTTCAGAACCAAAATGTTCGTCAGTATGAATGGGCAAAAAACACATTGAGTAATTTAATCAAATCAGGCTTTCAGCTGGATAAAAAAAATGAAACAATGTCTGTAATTATGGATGAAATTTGTTTCCAGTTTTTTCAAATCCAACTAACTGACAATAGTATTTCCAATAAAGTTAATTTTTACTTTAAAATTGTTCCATTATTACAACTTTTTTCAAAGGAAACTTTGAAAGAAGATTTTTTAAAAGTCAAGTATATTAATTCAGTCAAATCATATTATCCAAATTTCAAGGAATTTTTGGAACAATTAGTGATAGATTATTATGAAAGATACGAAAATAAACCAATTCATTTGTTCTTTAGAATTTTCACAGTACTAGTCAAAAAATTAGGTTCAGAGTTTTGGGAAATTTTTCAACCTTATAAAGTACACAATATTATTGATATTGCTGTTGAGAAAAAAGATATGTTCCTTGCGCACATAATTGAAGCTCAAAAACATCCATACGAGGTTAATATCTTTGAAATTCAAGCTAAAATTCAAGATTATATTCAATGGATCGAACCTGTTTATAACACAATTATAGATGCGGAGAAGATGAAATTAGCAAAAGATATAAGTTCCTTTTTGTTGAAAGTGATATATCGTAATTCAGGATTAACAGCAGTCTCACGTGGTATTTTACTTAGCCAATGTACTTTTTATTTAAATGATATTTTGAAAATTGATGTTCAACAAAGAAATAGATTATACACTGATCCAACAGTGGAGTCTGTGCTTTATCAAAAATCAGAACCTAGAGATTTGATTGAACACGGAATGGTCTTAAA
Organism: Hanseniaspora occidentalis var. citrica; assembly: GCA_030573535.1. NCBI lineage: Eukaryota > Fungi > Ascomycota > Saccharomycetes > Saccharomycodales > Saccharomycodaceae > Hanseniaspora > Hanseniaspora occidentalis. The sequence goes on from JAJMDI010000221.1 coordinate 6,766, forward strand.
TCTGATTGTTGAGTACGCAACCATGCCAGATATGGTTTTACCTGGAATACCTCAAAAAACACAACTAGCTATTGCTGAGCCGGCTATTAATATTTTACTTGCTGCTATTGATTTTGATATTGTTATGCTATGCTTTGTTATTCATAAGCTTTATGTCAGCCCTAATGCAAACATTCATGAGGTGAGATATTCAACTAAATTAATAACTTCTTTTTCAGATAAATTCCAGTTTGATAAATTACCAGTAGAATTCAAAACCAGTTTCACAAAAAATTTATTTAAAGCTTTAAAAAATGCCAATGGTCTTTTGACATTAGTTAATGAAAACACACCTCTAGCAAAAAAACAACACATTAATAAATACAGTACTGAGTATACTGATGCTATTGTAAAATTATTGGGGAAAATTTATGCTTATGATTTTGGATTTTTTAAAGAAGTTTTACTTGACGAAGATGCATTATACGGGTTTTGGTCCTGTATTTTCACATCTAACAAGAATTTGTACAATACAGTTATTGATTTACTATACGAATGTTTTGACCAAGAAGATAGAATGGGTAATGTAAAATTGTTACTTCAACAAAATTTTAGCTCTAACTTGAATTCCATTGGGATCATTTTACACCAGTTAATGGACGGTAAATTTTATGAGCCATGTCCAAGCGCCATCAATGTGTTAATTGACACATTGCAAGTTTTGTTAGAATTACTTGGGGATGAAGTATTCACAGCCAAATTTGACGTCATTGCAATGAAAAGTTTACAAGCCTTTTGGTCCAACATTTGTAAATTTTTAACTAGCATTTACATAAACACGTTTGAATGGGCAAATCTTTTTGATTTGAAGCAAGTGATGGAATTTTGTAAAAATGCAATGGATTTAAATAAGGCCATTATAGAGGCTTTTCCTATTCTTCAAAAGTTTTTAGGATCCCAATGTGATTTGTTTCAGGACATTCATAATTCATTCCCTAAATTATGTCAATGGTTGAAATTAGCAGATCCTCCGTTATTAGATCAATGCTCCAAATTGGTTGTATCAGTTTTGAATTTGGCTCACGAATTACAATTTACAATGGACAAGTCTGCACTGTATGATCTATTTACTATTGCCAAGAAGAAAGATCCATTGACCGGAAAAAAGAGAAAATGCTTTTTAACAACAACTCAATCCAAAGACATTCTTGATGTTCTTTTTGTCTTGAATCCTACATATATTTCAGGATTGTTGCAAAAATTAGAAACCTTTAATGAAGAAACAGTTAAAAAGGAAACAGTGATCCAACCGTTGGTCCAACAAAAATTGCCTATGTTCAAGAAAGATTTTTCTTCTTTAAACAAGCCCAAGCCAGCATTAAGCTCTTTACAAAAAGCGGAAATGCAATTGAAGCAGAAAAGAGTTACTAAAGAAAAAAGAGTTATTCATCCTGCAAGAAAGAGTGGATTTAATATGAGTGAATCAGATTCCGACTCTGATGATTCAGATGACAATACCGAAGTTAATGAATTGTTTGGTAGAAAGAATCTGGAAAATATCGGTAAAAAAGTCAAACAAAAGTCTGGTATCACTTTATTAGGATATGATGATAAAAAAAAGTTAAGCAAAATTGACCAAGATAAACTAGATGAAAAGAACATGTTACTGAGATTGAATGTCGATGTGGGTCCATTTTATAGAGAGATTTTGAATTGGGATTACAGAAAACAAGGTGATTACCCAACTGATTTAATTCCGAAGGTACCAACTAAAGATCAATACAAATCAGTTGAAGAGTACCAAACTGTGATGCGTCCATTGTTGATGCTGGAAACTTGGCAAGGTCTTTGCAGCTCCAGGGATCGTGACGAAAATGTTCCTTTCAGCATCATAATTGGGAATAAAGTAGTAATGGGCGATTTTTATGAAATCTATGCTTCAATTTCCAAGGCCAGTGCAAATGCAAGTGGTATATCTGAAGCTGATTTGATTGTTTTGTCTACCGGATTTGACACAAAAACTTTGAATAGATTGAGATCAGACGATTTCAAAGTGGCACAAAATTCATGTTTGGCGAAAATTAAAGAAATGAAAGGGAACCGAGGTGATTATATGGATATGACTTTAAGAATTAGTAGATCAGGTTCATTTGGGAACTTGCTGGCGCAAAGAGCTGAAATCTTTTGCTGTAAAGTTATGTCAATGACCACAGTCGAAAGGGAATATAAAACTTTACAAGGTTTACCGTATTACGATTTGTTACCATCAATTTTATCTTCTAAAATCAGTCCTGCCAGTCAAAAGCCAACAGAAGAAATTTCTAGAGTGGAACACATATATAAACTAAATAAATCACAAGCTGAAGCTGTGGTGTCTTCAGTTAGCAATACAGGATTTTCATTGGTCCAAGGTCCTCCTGGTACTGGTAAAACTAAAACGATTATGGGGATTGTGCGTTATTATTTTGAAAAAGATAAAACTAAGAACAAACTTTTGTTGTGTGCTCCGAGTAATGCAGCTGTCGATGAATTGTTATTGCGTTTGAACGAAGGGTACATTGATGAAAATTATGAAACCAAGAAATTTAATATTGTTAGAATTGGGAGATCGGATGCGGTTAATCCATTAGTCAAAAAGTACACTTTAGATGATTTAATTGAGCAGAGTGTTTTGAAGAAATACGAATTTCTTGATTTTGATCAAGGCAAATATAAAAATGCACTTGAAAAGCGTGACAACATTAAGAAACTACTTGAATCCAGAAGTACAACTGATGAAGAGAAGGCTAAATATTTGCTGGATTTGAAAACTCAGAATGAAACATTGAATGATTTGAGAAAACAGAAGGATCAAATCAGAGAATCCAACAAAACTACCTATCGTAACAGGGAGTTCGATAGAAAAACTGCCACTATTTCTATATTGAAAGATGCAGACATTATCTGTAGTACTCTATCAGGGGCAGCCCATGATTTATTGGCTGCACTTAAAATTCCCTTTCCTACAGTAATCGTTGATGAAGCCTGCCAGTGTACTGAATTAAGTTCCATCATTCCTTTGAAATATGGTGCGAAAAAAGTCATCATGGTTGGTGATCCAAACCAATTACCTCCAACAGTTTTGTCCGGGGCTGCATCAGCATTAAATTATGAGAATCCTTTATTTAACAGATTTGTCAAATCGAGTCAACCGTATTTGTTGGATGTTCAGTATAGAATGCATCCGTTTATCAGTAAGTTCCCATCTGCCGAATTTTATGACGGTAAACTAAAGGACGGTGAAAACATGGCTGCTGTAACAAAAAGACCTTGGCATAATTCTAACTTATTTTCTCCATACAAATTCTTTGATGTCTCCAGGGGTTATGAAGAAAGGCACACTAAAACTCAATCTTTGGTCAATATGGAAGAAATTTATGTTGCTATGGAACTGGTTCAATTGTTACTTGACAAGTATCCAAAAATGGACTTCAAATCAAAGATCGGTATCATTTCTCCCTATAAAGCACAAGTCCGGACTTTACAATCTAAATTCGTAAGAGAATTTGGTGAAAATATCAAAAAAATTGTTGAAATTCAGACAATCGATGGGTTCCAAGGTCAAGAAAAAGACATTATTATAATTTCATGTGTTAGAGCAGATGAAACTTCATCTATTGGGTTTTTAAAAGATTTCAGAAGAATGAATGTCGCGTTAACCAGAGCAAAGTGTAGTATGCTAATTTTAGGTCATCACGAGTCTTTAGTTAGAAATCGATTATGGGGTGATTTGATCGGAGATGCAAAATCAAGAAACTGTTTTGAAAAAGTTGATAAACCTTTGAAAAATATGTTTAGATATGTATCAGAAAGTGAGTACAAAAATCAAATAGACTCGTTTTCTGGCTCAAAGGGATCTCTTGACAGGTTTAGAGCTCAGAGTATTACGGAGAAACGTTCTGAATTAGTTGATAAAAAAGTAGAAAGAATGGAGAAAGAAGAAGAAGATGATGCATACGAACCAGCCAAAGTTTACTCCAAGGCTAGATCTACACCAGATGCTGATATTGCGGATGACAGTTATGAGCCTGGTTCAATGGACTTCAAAAGTTCAACTAAGAAGAGAAGAGATTCTAATGAAAATGATGCTGAAAAGAAACTTTTGAAAAAAACAAAGGTTTCTCTTGGAGATAAGAAAATGAAGTCTAGTTTTTTCATCAACGGGAAACCTGATAATGTTCCTAAAAGACCTAAAAAGATTACAATATACGATAAAAACAATCATGCTAAAAAAGATGATGAATTGTCTACATCAGAATCACACTCTTCATCTCATGGTAAACATGCAGTCACAGGAAAGAAATTGAAAGGTATTTTGAAGTCAGCTCCTAATGAAGAACAAAAGAAAGACAGCGCCAAGAAAGTGAACTTTGTTAGCTCACCATCTGTGCATGTTTATGATCAAGGCGTTTTAGATAATAATGATGGCGAATTCAGTGCCACTGAAAGGGCAGATAACGATGAAGATGATGGTTATGACCCTAACAATTTAAGTGTTCATTCTTCAAATGAGCCTACTAAAGTGTTGATAATAAATGGTAAACAGATTAATACAGAAAAATCGTTTGGGTCTGTAAAGAAAAGCTCCGAATCCAAGTCTAAGGAAAACGACACAGTTTCTTCTACAAAAAAAAGTTTGAATGATTATTTGAATAAATCTTCTGAGTCTACTACATTGGATGAAAAAGTGGATAAAAAGGCCCGTGAACCATCTCAGCCACATAACCCACATCGCCCAGCTTCATCTACATCTAAACCTAATCCGTTTATTCCCAAGAAAAGACCAAATATGGGTCCTAGAAGACATTGAGACTGAATTAAAAAAAAAGCGACATGCTATATTTTTTTCCTGACAAGGTGTACATTTAATTTATAAAGTTAAACATGTAATTACATTAAAAAAAAAAAGATACATACAATCCTACATATTACATTTTAATCATGGATCCCTGGGGCTTATTATTTAGTTCTGTCTATAAAGATTTTCTTGTCAACTTGATATATTCTAATTCTTTATTAATGTATTTCGATATATTCAAATTTTCCAAATTGCAAACATTTATGATCTTGACTTCGATTGATGATATATATTGATCAAATAATGTTTTAATTTTTTCATCTTTATAGTTTTTGTTCATAACAGAGCTAGTCATATTATTGTCACCGGTTGTTTCCAAATCAGTATCGGTTAAAGAGTCATCCGTCAAAATGTTTAACAACTCTGTCTCGAACTTTTCAATTTCTTGTAAAAATTCCAACCAGAGTTGTAAATTATTTGAAGTTGTACTGGCAATTGATTTTTCTCTTGCAATCAAGTCCTTTAATGTCTCGATTTTGACGCGTATTAGATTTAAAACAAATTGAAACATCTCTGGTATGCTTAAAAAATCCAATTTGTCTTCTGCTGATTGCTGAAAATCCTCTATGATGACACCGGTCAAGTATTCTTTGTATTCTGCCACCTTGTTATTGTATTTGTCGATGATGTTTTCTTTATGTATTGTTTTCAAAAAATCTAGTTCTTTCGTGACAATGGTATTTTTTATTTTTTCCAAATTCTGTATTTTCTCAGTCAAAGACAATATATTGGTGTGTATGTTTTGGTTTAACCCATTCAACATATCGATTTTCGTTTTAATGATTTTTTCGTATGCATGTTTGTCTTTCTTGGACGGTTTATCTCCCAAAGTTAAATTTTTGGTATTGTACTCCAAATATGAGTCTAGTACCTGGTCACAATCAAGCAATTCCAAGTTTTCACGCGGCACATATGTGTCTAATTGTGGTTCTGGATCATCTTCATTATTTTGAAACATTGGTTTCTCATTTTTTTCTAAAATATCATATTCATTTTCCAGTTTTTTAATTTTTAAAATCAAGTTATTGAAATATTGTAAATCTAAATTCAAGGAAAAATCCGGATCATCATAAGACAAAGATTTCTCGTTCAACATACACAAATCTTTCAAAAGTATAGTTATAGTGTTTCTGATTTGATCTAAAGATGGCACATTTTGGTCAAATATTTCATTCTCATCATCGTATTCTCTTTCGCATTCCTCCTTCAAGTCCAATCTATAAGGACTATCCATATCATCTTGAATATCTTTATCCAATTTGTATTCATTTTTCAAAGCAACTGTATAATTTTTAAATAGTGTTACATCGGTGTATAATTTATTCATTAAATTCTCTTCATTTGTAAGCACCAGATCTAAATTGTTTGTGTACTCCATTTCCGTTCTTATTTTCAGATCTTTCCCTTGTTTTTTTCTTATTTTTTTTTTTTGATTGATCTTTCCCTACATGCAAGTCTCGTACTGTTGATGTATTTTCAGATGTCTCATATTTTAAGAACATGTTTTAGTGAAATGTGTACTGACTAATCTACTCGAATATATATACATCTACAGGTATATATAAACTCAATCATGTACTTTAATTCGAGGGCCTAGTGTGTTATTGTTGCGATAACAGAAGTGTTGCACAAACTCGAATGAAAATCAAAAGGAAAACAAACATATACAAGCACGCAAACTATCAACAAAAACCCATACAGCACATCATGTTTTTTTATACAATCACCCAGACACCTATTCTTCTCACGTGACACACCGATCACCCAAGGTTAATCATGCCAATGACGATTAATTTCCTAATTTATTTTTACACTTTAAAAGACGGTGGCGTTAACTGGAAACCTTATCATCTTAATCAGACCCATCAAAGCCACCACCAGCACCTCCGTTGAAAGTAATCTTAGTGCCATTTGGTAACTCAACAGTCACACCTGCACCACCGCCACCTCCAAAATTCCATAGATCCCTTGTACTGGGTTTGTTTTCTCTTGTGTATTGCATTTCAGCACTTTTGTCTTTCTTGTTTATTATTTGGCCCTTGAATGTTTTAAACCTTTATTGATATGAATGTATTTTTTTATTTAGAATGAAATGTAGTATTTCACATAATTGTAATAATAAAATAGAAATAATCAAAAACAGTTTGAATCAAATACAGTAAAATGAGGAACTCAAATCGATAATTTCTTAATATTCTTTTATTTTATTTCATTTTTTTTAATTAATCAATGAATTCACACATCACGTGGACTAAAACCCATATCTTTTAAAAAGGTATGGGTGAACATCGAGAATATGTGTATATTTTTTTTTTTATATTTAACGTTTCTTTTTTTTTTTTTTTTTTTTTTTTTTTTTTTTTTTTTTTTTTTTTTTTTTTTTTTTTTTTTTTTTTTTTTTTTTTTTTTTTTTTTTTTCTTCTGACTTGTGAATATGAAGTCAAAAATAAACCATTCAAAGAGTTTTTGCCCTGTGATAATTTCTCCTTTAAAATTTCTTTTTTTTTTTTTATTTTTTTCATATTTTTCATTTCTGTGTTCTTTAAAGAAAGTCTTGAAAGTGAATGAAAAATTGGAAAAACATTGTTCAACTTCGATGATTTCTAATTGAAAATATATTGATTTATGATACTTGAATTATTTATTCTTGCTCATTACATGCATTTATATTCAACTTCAGGATCCTTGTCCCGTCATTTCTTAGGATCCTAGTCAATTTCTTCTTTTAACTTTTTTATATTTCTTCAAAATGAATCGACTAATTTAAAGTGTTTCTCGAGAGTTACTTTTTTTGTATATAAACAGCTGATGTTTTTCATTGATGTGATGAAATCTTTGAGCTTCTAATACAGTAGTGTGTCGTGTAGAGGTGACGTTCTCAATCATCATTGTGACACATGATTGCTTATGAACTAAAGGCCATAGAAGAGTGGGAGAGATGGTGTTTTCTAATGATCCACATTTTTTTTTAATATATTTTCATATATAATTTAATAGTGTGTATGATTGTTTTTGAAATATTGTCTTGCTCCCCTTCTAATTCACTTCCTTACATTATCACACTTTATTTTTATTCGATATTATTGTTATTATTGTTGCTATTTTGTCTTTTTACGAGAAAAACATTGAAATACTCGGTACACCCAAAAAGATACACCAAATATCATTACAAAAAAGAGAAACATGTCTTACAAAGATTGCAGCACTGCTTTAGAACACTTGAAAACTTACTCTGAAAAAGATGGTTTGTCTGTTGAACAATTGATGGACTCTCAAACCAGAGGTGGTTTGACTTATAACGATTTCTTGGTTTTGCCAGGTAAAGTTAACTTCCCATCTTCTGCTGTTTGTTTGAAATCCAGATTGACTAAGAAAATCACTTTGAACACTCCATTTGTTTCTTCTCCAATGGATACCGTCACTGAATCTGAAATGGCTATTCACATGGCTTTGTTGGGTGGTATTGGTATCATCCAACACAACTGTAGTGCAGACGAACAAGCTGAAATGGTTAGAAAAGTTAAATCTTACGAAAACGGTTTCATCAACAACCCAGTTGTTTTGGGTGCTAAAGTCACTGTCGGTGAAGCTAAAGCTTTGAAAGAAAGATTAGGTTTCTCTGGTTTCCCAATTACTGGTATGTTTTTTTGTCTTCCTAGAAGATAAACTTTTTTTTTTTTTTCCAAAAGATGGAAAAAAAAATTAAGAATAAAGAGATGGATGAATTATAAATATAACAATAATAACAATAACAATAATAATAGAGTGATAATAATGTAAGATGAGTGATAAACTCAAGTCAGTGTGTGTTTTGTTTTAGGAAAAACAAGGAGGATACCCAGTGGACATCAATAAATTATCATTAATGTAGTTGGCATAAAGGATTATGAAGTACAATTTGAAGATGGATTTGTTTTTTTTTTCTTTTTTTTTTTTTGAGGTTTAGTTTTAAATGATGTTGATTTCAATTTATAACTTTCGTTCTACTGAATTATTGATCAAACGATCTTGTAGATAACTTTTAATATTTTTGCTGATAATTTTACTAAAAACCAATATTTAAGAGAGAAAAAAATTCAAAACGCTCCAATCAAATTCAAGTTTTGTGCAATTCCTAGTTTTAATTCACAATGATGATAACTTATCGGTTGAATACAGATTTTCATTCTGTTTTGCTTCAATACGATATGATTCTATTTGGTATCTTTCTCTTTAACATTGATGATCTTTTACATAATTGTTTCTTTTATTGCTTTTCATTGTTTTTTTATTGTTTTCATTTGTAGTTTTCAAAAGTCTTTTGTTCTATTGTATGCAGGACCGTCAATTACTAACAATTGGATTAAACTTTTTTCCTATTACTGTTATATTTTATGTATTTTCAATACCCGTATTGTTGCGAGTAGAATGAATTTACAAGAGTTTTAAGAAAGTTTTACATTATTCATATACAGAAAACGGTCAAGTTCCAGGTAAATTGTTGGGTATTGTCACTTCCAGAGACTTGCAATTCATCGAAGATGACTCTGTCACCGTTGAAGAAATCATGACCACTGATTTGATCACTGGTAAAAAAGGTATTACTTTGACTGAAGCCAACGACTTGTTGAAACAAACCAAAAAAGGTAAATTGCCAATCGTCGACACTGAAAACAACATTGTTTCCTTGGTTTCCAGAACCGATTTGATGAAAAACCAAAACTACCCATTGGCCTCTAAATGTCCAGTCACCAAACAATTATTGTGTGGTGCTGCCATTGGTACTTTGCCAAGTGACAGAGAAAGATTGACCAAATTGGTTGCTGCTGGTTTGGATGTTGTTGTTTTGGATTCCTCCCAAGGTAACTCTGTTTTCCAATTAGAAATTTTGGCCTGGGCTAAAAAAACTTTCCCAGAATTGGAAGTCATTGCCGGTAACGTTGTCACCAGAGAACAAGCTGCTTCTTTGATCCAAGGTGGTTGTGACGGTTTGAGAATCGGTATGGGTTCCGGTTCTATCTGTATTACCCAAGAAGTTATGGCTTGTGGTAGACCTCAAGGTACTGCTGTTTTCAATGTTGCTTCCTTCGCTAACCAATTTGGTGTCCCAACCATTGCTGATGGTGGTGTTGGTAACATTGGTCATATCACCAAAGCTATTGCTTTGGGTGCTTCCACTGTTATGATGGGTGGTATGTTGGCTGGTACTACTGAATCTCCAGGTGAATACTTCTACAAAGACGGTCAAAGATTGAAATCTTACAGAGGTATGGGTTCTATTGCCGCTATGGAAAAAACCGACGTCAAAGGTAACGCTTCTACTTCCAGATACTTTTCTGAATCCGACAAAGTCTTTGTTGCCCAAGGTGTTGCTGGTTCCGTTGTTGACAAAGGTTCTATCAAAAAATTCATCCCATACTTGTACGCTGGTTTGCAACACTCTTGTCAAGATATTGGTTCCAAATCTTTGATTGAATTGAGAGAAAACGTTGATGCTGGTGAAGTCAGATTTGAATTCAGAACCGCCTCTGCCCAATTGGAAGGTGGTGTTCATAACTTGCACTCTTACGAAAAAAGATTACACAACTAGGTTAGTGTAGATTTTTCATTATATAATTTTATCAATCACCTATTAAATAACTAAATTAAAAAATAAAAAGAACATACATTTAAATATCAGCATATTATATAAAAGATATACTTTTTCTGTTTATATATAAATGTAATTACAAATACGTTTATCATTACTAAAATCAAAAAGAATAAAAAAAAAAAAAACTAAAAATCAAAAAAATAATAAAAAAACACACACAGACTGCCAAAAGTTGCTGTGTGATGATGATGATGATCAAACTAACGGTCTTCAAGTACTTTTTCCAAAGTGGAAATCATACTTCTTCTACGTTGACGGCTGTTTGAAGTGATCGGAGATTCAATATTTTCAGTTAAATTTCCACTTGTACTTTTCTTCATAGTTTCATGGACAGATGATTCCTTTGGTGCTTGTTGTTCTATCATATCATCGATGCTCACCTGTCCAGACAGTTGTTCGTCTATCTGGTTGTCAATTTGATTATTGGAAGAAGATCTTGATGAAGGTGAGGTATTGGAAGAGTTTTCCAATTCTTCCTCTGTACAAATATTTAAAATCGATACTAACATCTCGTTAACTTTCTCACCAACAAAGGGCAAAGACCAAGTGAAAATATCCATGAAATTAGGCAAATAATATGGATGCGGAGACCAGTTGAATTGTCTGATATTCATTACGTTATCACCAAATTTCAAAATTGCCGCTTTGTTTTTGTACGTATCCAAATAATTTGGTGCACTAAACATGGTGATCAAAGACGGGAACCCAAAATTAGGAATGTTCTTGTACATTCTGTACCCTTGGTCCTGTGCTTCATGTGCTCTAATGATGGAAAGCAAACCAGTGTTTTCCAAAAACTCACACGAAGCCTTGTAGGAAAATGCATACGAACACCCTCTAGCACTGTTAAACTTGAACTTTGTGCGGTCCCTACTGACCATTGCGGCAGTCTTACTTGTTGTAGTAGTAGAAGAAGAAGAGGTAGTCTGCATCTCTTCATCACTTTGACTATCTAGATTCTGATCGTGACCATTACTGTCGTCATCGTAATCTTCAAAAGGATCTGCCCATAACAAATCACACATCAACCCTTTGCTGGGTATTTCCTTGAATCTATCTGGAATCTTATCATTGACATCATTGTAATGTGTCAATTCAGGAGAAATACCCCCATGAACACAAAAATATTGTTTATTTAAAATAGCAGCCAAGGGCAATGCATTAAAAGATTTACAAGCATAATCGTAAACTTTTGAATTGTACTTGTGCAAACACTCTGATTTGAAAGTGAAATAACTTGTCAAATGCTTAGATTCATGATTTCCTCTTAACAACCATATGTGATTGGGGAAATTCAGTTTTAAAGAGTATAAATATACTAAGCACTCAATAGAAAAGTTACCTCTATCAACATAGTCCCCTAAAAACAAATACGGAGTAGTACTTGGGTCCCCACCAATTTCAAACAATTTCATCAAATCGTAATATTGTCCATGAATATCACCACATATAATAATGGGGGACGGGATATCCAACAAATTGGGTTCCTTACTCAACACTTTTGTAGTCATTTTCAAAATCTTTAATATCTGAGACTCAGTAAGTCTCCCTTCCTTCTTGAAATGTTCCTTGATAAACTCATGGTTGGGCAACCCATCACTACTGTTACCACTATAGAATATCTCAGAGTCTAATGGATATTTACCAGCAATTTGAGGTAGTTTACTAATAGGTCTTTCTATTGTAGAGTATTCTTTACCATTTTCCAACCTATAACTCTTAATTCCAAAATCTTTAATATTTTTCATACTTTTGGTATCCAAGGAATGCTTTAAATTCTTGGAATCATTAAGTTCAGTCATCTGTGCGTCTAATGGTTGGTTTGGTTTATATACTCCTTTGTATATATATTAAAGATGAGTATCTAATAATTATTGATGACAATAATAAAC
>JAJMDI010000222.1:0-18716 GCA_030573535.1 Hanseniaspora occidentalis var. citrica
CTAACCTTCTATCTCTGTTCTGCATAGTGTTCTATGTCCACAACAATACTAAGATAATCCTGCAGGTTAGTTTTGCTATTATTATTTCTATCCTTGGTACCCAATACCAGTTACCCTCCTATGCCCTCTGAATATTAATCCAATAATGAAAAAATCTTCATGGAAAGGCATGTTTGAGTGGGTGTAACTTTCCACAATATGTCTCTTATTTATCCTAGTTAAGTCTTGTTAACATCTTCGTATGTACCCTGAAGAAATTATAAATCTAACTAAACAATAAAGAGAAAAAAAATTGAAAAGAGACAAGACTCAATAATGGCAAAACCTAAACAAGCACAACAAGCTGCTAATTCGACTATTACAGCTGCCAACAACTCTTCTTTCACAGTATGGTCTCCTCAAGACACTGTGCGTGATGTTGCGGAATCGTTAGGCATAAGTAATATTTCGGACGATGTGTTGAGATCATTGGCCATGGATGTGGAGTATCGTATATTAGAAATTATTGAACAAGCTGTGAAATTTAAAAGACATTCCAAACGTGAAACACTAACTTCGGACGATGTTTCCAAAGCCTTGAAAGTCTTGAACGTTGAGCCTCTATATGGTTATGCGCCAGGTATTAGTGTCAAAAATTTTACAAATACACAGGTTGGGACAGGTCAGCAACAGCAGAATCTATACTGTTTGAATGACGAAGAGATCGATTTCGACGAATTGATAAATGAACCTTTACCTTCTGCGCCAAGATTACCATCTTTCACTGCGCACTGGTTAGCTGTTGAAGGTGTCCAACCAGCTATTCCGCAAAATCCTAATTTGAGTGAAATCAGACACAAGTACCCACCTGTAGTCAGGGGTGCCATTGTGACTTCTGTCAATGAAAACTCTTTACAGACGATTGTTCCCGATGAAGAAGAAATTGAAGAAAATGAAGACAAAAGTGTGGGTGCTACTATCACTAAAGATTCAGATGCACAAAATCATGTTTTACAAGACGGCAAAAAAACATTAAATTCATTAACAGGGTCCAGTCTGTCAAAAACAATCATCAAGCCTGGATCAAAAGAATTGGAAGTCAAGCCTCGTGTAAAGCACGTCTTATCCAAAGAATTACAAATATATTTTGAAAAAGTTTGCAAATCTTTACTTGATCAAGAAAACACACCGGAACATATAAGATTAAGAAGTGCTGCTCTTCATTCTTTGAAGAATGATACTGGTTTGCATCAATTAGTTCCCTATTTCATTTCTTTCATTTCTGAACAAATCACTTATAATTTGGAAAATCTTGGTGTTTTGGCATCTATTTTAGAAATGATGTATTCTCTTTTGTCTAATGACTCAATTTTCTTAGACCCATATATCCACACATTAATGCCATCCATTTTGACTCTTTTATTAGCAAAAGCCCTTGGAAATGATGAAAATACTTTAGATCAAACATTAGGGTTGAGAGATTTTGCCAGTGAATTATTGAACCACGTTTTACAAAAATTCCCAAAACTAGACAGAACTTTGAAACCAAGATTAACCAGAACATTTTTAAAGTCTTTTCTAGACACAAATAGAACCATGGGAACATATTATGGTTGTTTCAAAGGTGTCATGGTTTTGGGAACAGAGACAGTTAGGTTTTTCATTGGCAATATCCACAATTGGGCAGAACTGGTTTTGCCGGTGTCTGTGAAAACTGGAAACTCAACAATTTCAAACAAAGATTCAGAAAACAAACAATCAAGTCAAGAAGTCGAAGCTTCAAAATCTGAAGATGATCCGAAGAATGACATTGATTCTGAAAAAGAACAGAATGAAGATGTTGAAATGGATCAGCAAAATGATTCTGGCAAGGATGGCGAAGTTGAATTGGATTTGGAGAAAAATGACGTTGAGGAATCAAACACAGCTGTCGATCATGAACAAGAAGAAACAAATGAATCTTCAGACGTTCCATTATCTGATAACCACAAAGACGACAAAATTGAAACATCCCGTGAGAGTAAAAATGATCAAGTATCATCAGAAGAAGTAACGGCCAAGGATATTTCAGAAAAGGACGAAACACACTTGACAATCGAATGTGCTAGTAGATTCTCAAAGGAAGAAATTGAACATTTAGTAGCAGTGGTAATTGCATTCTTGAAAACTTTGGAAAAAGAACTTCCCCTTGTCCAACCTGTTGAAGAAAAAGCTCTTTCGGTAAATGAAGTTAGCAGGTTGGAAAATTTATTGGGTAAAGTCATCGCCAACGGTATATTAAAATTGGACAGTGATATTGAAATTAGAAAATTATACAATGCTATATTTTTTGGTGAACTAAAAGCCTAAATACTCTTATATAAGTAATGTAATAATATGCAGTTTCTTAAACAACCTAATTGATCAGAAAAAAGTATATATGTTCATCCGGATGGAAATAACTTTCTTCTAACCGGTTGTAAGTTTTCCGCTCTAGGATCTTCTCTTGTGTCTGATTGAATTGGGTTATCATAAGGCGACTTTCTAGAGGATGCAAACTGCATCAGGGGAGAATTAATAATTTTAGCTGTCTGCGGGGATTCTATAATATCGTTTTGAGTTTTTGTTAAAGGAGTTCCTTCTACTTGCACTTGCGAATTTGAAGGTTGATCCTTGTTACTACCAAAACTCTGTGATCCAAAGGGCTGCCTTTTTCCTACTCTTTGAAACGAAGAGCTGGAAGTCAGCTTGGCACGCTTGACTACTCTACCATCTATAACGATAGAGTTGTGTTCTTCAAGAGCTGTTGATTCCAAAATCGCTCTTTTATAGGTGTGATTTTCACCAATGCTTTTGCTTAAGAACGAAGACCCCTTGTTCATAGATATTGTACTCTTTGTTGTGAACTCAGTAACATCGTTAATTGGAGCCAATCTTTTTTCCAACATATTCAAATCTGATTGACTCCTGTAAAGAGCACTATTTTGTAATTTATCTTGAAGAAGTTCGGATAAATTTGATGGCTGTCTTTCGATTGTTTTGGGATATTTTTTTGCACTACCTGTTTTTCTCAAGCTAGCAGTAGTTGAATTGTCCTTATTATCTTTTGTAGATTCTAAAACTTTTTTGTTAAAAGAAGTTCCTTTTAATTTTGTAGAAATATACTTTACAACATTTGGCAATTTTCGACTGTAATACGGTAACAAAAGGTGTTTGTGTAAACCTAAAAGAGATTCTTCAGTCGAACTACCAAAAATTTTATTAGTAATGTAATTATTAAGTAATTTTTCAGTGCCCTCAACATGCGGATCATCAATATGCAACAAAGTTTGAGCGATACACAATTTATCAACCCAAATATCCAATACTTCACCGATATCCAATTTTTTCTCGATCTTTGTAACATCTGTATTGTTTTTATTTGCCTTTTGCTTTTTCTTATTATTCTTTCTTTTCATAAATCTGGAACTCGCAATATTTATCGCGCTTATTTGAAGTTTCTCCTTATAACTAGACTGGAAATTAATAAACTGCTTATCTAAATTAGTGAAAGTCAATAACTCCAAACAAATTATTATTTGTAATGTCAATTCTCTTATTTTGTAAATGCAATTCAACTTGTATATGATTTTTTGGTTGTTGTTAATCAACTCGACATCTCTTATTTTCCAATCGCGGTATAAACATTTGTTCCTTATAATACTTACACTATCTTCTTCAAATGTTAGATTTTCTTCCATGGTTTTATATTTAATATCAAAATCAGAAATAGACAAAAATGTGTCTTCCAAAATATTTCTAAAGGCAATAGTAGCTTCAGTGGCACCTGTGCTCTGATTTTTGCATAACAGCCGAAGTTTTCCTATATTATTCTTGACAAAATATGAAGCTTTTGTATCAACAGAATATATATAAAAATAGTACTTTTCTTTAAAATAAGACTTTGGCTCAAGTTTAAGAGTTTGTTCAATGTCTGTGTTGATTTTCTCATTTGACGGCTTATAAAATCCAACCTTGCTAAGGTGAATGTCTGGTCGTTTGTATTCACTTCGCTGCTGATTTTTTACTCTAATATACTTGATATATTCAGGAATAGAAGATAGCAATGGCATGTCATGCATATCACTCATATCTGTTGAACCCTCATTTCCATGTTTGATTTTTCTGAGTATTGAAATCACTGTCGCGTCGGATATTTGGTACATTAACACCTCATCATTGTTTATATACTCCAGAACGTATTTCTGACAGGTGTATATCTCTTCCACTAAAAGCTTCACGTTAAAGATCAAATCTACCGTTTGAATGCCCTGAATTTCATATTTATTGATTGAAATGACTTTTTCTGTATTTGAATTAAGCAATATATAGGTACTTGGATCCCATCTGAATTTCTCTAAGACCTGCAACTTGTATACCATATGATTAGCTGAAATTTCACAGTTTATGAAAAAAAATCTTCTGAAAAAAATTCAACAAACAGTGATCCTCAATATAGTTACTAACACAGCTGATTGATGGTACTTTGGTTGCTTTGGGCTTTCTTAAAGTCTATAAAGCCTTGTGTATTTCTGTTAAGAAAAACAATGCGTGAACAGAGATGATAACTAAATGTTCGGACTTGATAATATCTGCTTCAATTAATGTCCGAGCTTGTAAATTACTTAGTAATCCGAACTTTCGGATGAAATATTAATATAGTATATAAACTGTATGATAATGAGAATGGTATACTTACTGAACGAAGTAGAAAAGTGTCTAAGTTCTAAGAATAGATTCAATTTTTTTATTCAACATCGCAAGAGCAATTTGGTTGCTCATTGGGGTTCCAATAATTGTAAATTTTCGTTCTTCAGTAGATGACTCTTGCTCTATAATAATTTCAGATCCCGAGCTTTCTTTGATGTTTTTTATATTTCTACCACCTTTCCCAATAATCTTCCCAACATAAGCATTAAGAATAAAACAATCGTGATGCACAATTCCCAACCCTCCTGTTGAGTAAGGTCCAATTCTGATATAAGGAGTTACTGAGTATGGATTCAAAGGTATTGGATTTGGAGATAGTTGCAAAGGTTGATTCATGTGTGAGGCCTGTGTAACGTACATACCCCTATTCAACAACTGTTCTTGAGAAGCTAAAATGATGGGTCTTTGTTCAATTATGAACCTATCTTCATTTCGTTCATTAGTAAGCTTTGGAATGTTGTTTTTTTGTCCATTGTGTGTGAAATTTGTGTGTTGTAGATAACTTGAAGAAGGGAATGAAACTTTATTATCGTTAGAATGTGATGTGGGTTGTGGAATATATGGCATGTTTTTTACTGACACTTTATTTCGACTTTGAATAAGTATTTTGACAATATCAGATAAAGCACAATGAATAGATGAAGTTGTCCCAGTAATTTTCACTAGTCTGTCGTTCGAAAACGGTAGGGCGTAAGTTGAAACAGATATTTTACAATTGGTTGAAGTTTCAATTTTTTTTAAGTTTGAACCTCCCTTCCCAATAATGAACCCAGCAAGTTCATGGGGTACTAACAAACTTAAAGAGCAAACCTGTGATATCCCTGCAATGTCTTCATTAAACAAAAATGATTCTGAGCTCGGGTCCAAGAATCTTTGTGTTATGAACATGGAGCATTCAAGAACTTTTTTGAGCGATCCCTTTATTGATATTACCCTATCATGGACACCTTCTTTGTTTTCAGATACATAAACTTGGGTTTGAGTAACACTTTTGAGTTTATTGATATAACTTCCTTTAGGGCCCACAATATACCCTGCCTCTTTGGCTGAACATAATACTCTTAGTAATACAGAATCATGCTCCAAGGTACTCTCACCTAAAAAGTTGGATTTCATCTGTTTGAATTTCTTTTCATTCCCGAGAGGGACATTGTCGTCATTCAAAGCCACCCGTTTGATTTCGGCTTCCAAGACAGTTTCATCATCATATTCATCGGTGTTTTTTCTTTTCTTGATGGAATTAGACCTTCTGTTATTTGTTATATGTGAAATGCTACTATCTTTTTGTTCATTGCAAACAACAATAGAGCTGCTTTCATGTACGTGTAACACTACAGACTCATGACCAATGTTACTATTGGCTGAGTGTTCTTTAGAATGTTGTTTCTGGCAATTAGTTCCATTTTCAAATTCTATATTGTCTGTCAATGATATGCAGTCATTGGCATGAGTTGTTTCTGAGAATTTGGAGGTCGTTTGGTCTTCTTCAGATGCATAATCCGAATTATTGTCAGAATTATCAATGACGTAATAACTTTTTTGTTGCATAAAAATGTTTTCTTATATCTGGAGAATAAATAAATTAGTAGTTTGATTGATATGATAAAATGCTTAGTCTATAATTTTTCGGATTGATTCTTTTATCCTACTTGTTACAGTAAGTTTCAAGGGAAAGACAGTATAGAAATATCAAAAAATCATTGTTTATATATACGTTTAAGAGTGTGATAATGAATTCAACAAAATTCCAAAGATGTATGAATTTTCTACGAGATCACACATCCAATGCATTGTGTGAATATATGCATCTTAAAAATTGAGTAGGAGGGCAGTGTTTGAAGTTTGTTTATGTACATAGTCACGCGGATCAAAAAATAAGACAAAAAAAAATTATTCAGAAAAGTCGTTAGCATTTAGGAAAACACACACTTTACACGATACGAATATCAACCATTAGAGTAAACAGAAGATATTTAAATACTCGAAATAAAAGACCAACTTACACGTATCCCCTTTATGGAATCAAATAAAAAATCTGTACCAAAAAAACTAGCTCAGGCTGAGGGAAAATCTGAATTGGATCTGGTTTTCAAAACGAGTCAGGACGAAAACCACAGTTCTGAAATAGATGACGAATATGACGAAGAAGAGGATGAGGATTATAATCCAGATCAAAATACTGAAGGGGTAAATAGAGACGATGACAAAGATGATGAACTTGAAAATGATAAAGAATTCAAGAAATTAGAACAACAATACCAAAACATAGAAGCCTCGGGTACTGCTGGTGGCTTGGTTAAAACTAGAAGATCGAGATTAGCAGAAGAAGCAGAACTTCGAAAGACTAAATACGACAATGCCGGGAGCCGATCGATAAATTCTGGCAAAGTTTTATCTGTTTGGGATAATTTGAAAAAACAGGCTTCAGAAAGATTACAGTCAAACAAATCAATTTCTGCCTTAGCGGACACTGATAGTAGAGTGCCTATGTCAAACGTGAATAATAATGAAGACCTTCTCTTATCTCAGAACAAAATTAAAATTAAAAGAAGTTACAAATTTGCAGGTCAAGTTCATACGGAGGAAAAATGGGTAGATAAATCCAGTGCAGAAGCAAAAGAATACTTGAACAGTTTAAAATTTAGTACTGGAGCAGAACACCTGGATGATGCGGATGATATGAAAGACAGCAAACCCCTGGACCAAAGCAAGGTGATGAAAAATAGAGGACTAAGAAGACCTTTAAAAAGACCACCTATGTTGGAGAAAATTATTTCTGGGTCTTTAAAACCTAAACTTTCTACTTTGGAAAAATCCAAGATTGATTGGGCTGGATTTGTTGACACTGAAGGTATTCACGATGAATTGCAACAGAATATCAAATCGGGTTATCTACACAAACAAGATTTCTTACATAGAGTTGACATTCACAAAGATGAACAGTATAAAAAAATGAGACAAAAGGAATTGGCTGAGAAATTCAACAACAAATAAGTATATGAATATATAAACATCATTTATATATAATTAATCCTATGAACTTTTTGATGTTTTTAAATGCAGTTTATCACATATGAGGGACTTTAAAAGAAGAAAATACCATGTTAAAAATACTGCAAATACCCTCGCCTAGAACTAGACCTGAACTGAACACGATTAACTTGGTTCTGTTGGCGTTCATGCGTTTTACGTATAAATAGCCCATTAGACCACCAATAAATCTTGCAATGGTGAAACTAGGAGAATTGTAAATACCTACCCCTACTGCAACACCGCTAGGCAAACAAACCAAGACTTTTTTGAATTTCTTATTCAAGTTTGGATGGTCTCTGTATACATTTTTAACAAAAGAAATGATACCAAAAACGATACCTAACATTAAGCATGTAAATCCTGCCCCTTTTGGTAATCCTCTTCCCATGACCAATCTTGCACAGTCAATCCATACGATTGCTGTTGGAATTCTAAATTGTGCACTCGGAATCGTGTAAACTTTATTGTATATTTTGTACATCACACTTGATAGCAAAATGGACCATGTGGCACCAATCATTTGAGCAATAAACTGGGCTTTTGGAGAAGCACCTAATAAATGACCAGTTTTCAAGTCTTGCATCAAATCACCTGCTTGTTGTGCACCTGCCTCTGCAATGGCACCTGCGACCAAATTCAATAAGACTGCGCCGTTTTGGGATTTGGGAACAAGAAGAGCAAATACCAATTGCGATAGTTTACCAATCCCACTCACAGGGTTCAAATCAGTTTCACCTAATGCTCTAACAGCTAAAATAGACAAAAACAAAGCCAAGATCAATGCCCAAACAACAGAGTATATCGGAATAATATTGATGCCAAAAATATAAACCATGGATGCACAGCATATAATTGACGATATAATGATACCAGATGTCACCATGACCGAGCCGACTAACAAAGACGGATCTTTGACATCGTGGTCGTAGTCCTTCGAAACATACATGACAGAACTTCCGGATCTATTCATTTTGACTGGTGTGATGTTTTCTGTTTGTGTTTGACTTTCATCTGCCAAGAGAGCATGTGGCATATTGTCAGTCGTAGCATTTCCAAACTCATCTTCAACCTGAAGTACGGCACTGTTGAAATCAGATACGCTACCGTATTCATACTGGGTTTCATCCTCATTTTGACTTGTATTTCCTGAAGTGTTCAAAGTGGGAGATAGCAGCAGTGGCATGTTGACAGTTTCATAACTGTGCAAATTTTTGTTTGAATTTTTCCAATTGTAGTAATATTTCAGCAAAGATTTTGAAGTCACTACTATGAATCCAATGCAACTGTCAACAACCATCACTGTTAAACTGCACCATAGAATCCAGCCTTGAATCCCATTTTCCCAATCATGTACATCGGCGTTTGGGTCCACAAATTTCAGTTTTTTAGCTAATGGGCCCAAAATAGCCCATCCTAATATAGCACCAAACATCATATAAGAGGTAGTTGGTAGCCCCATAATAATACCTTGTCCTATATATGCAGGTGATGGTTGAAAGTTCCATAAATAGTTTTTCGACAGGTATGTACCAAATACTGGTAACTCTTTTATTATTGGAACAAAATATGAAAAAATTGTATAGATGGAAGAAACTATAAAAGTCTTTGTCAAGACGGATATGTTTTCTTGGTACGTTTTTGAAAAAGTTTCGTTTGGTTCTATTTCAGTTCTGTAATTGTGATGGTGGTGTGTTTTGTTACGTACATGGCATTCAAAGAATTCGCTGTTTTCATTTTCCAACACTTCGCTGTATTCTCTCAAGATGTTTAGTTCTTTGGTGGAAACTTCATGAATGATTTCAGAATTGTTTAGCACCCCAATCAATGTCGCAGTGGCTGCGCCGGATGGGAAAGGAAGCTTTTCCTTTATAATAACTTGTTTTCTTAATGGAACGGCAAAGAAAACTCCAAAAAATGCCAAAGATGCACTCCATATGATTAAGTTGGATAAAGAAATCGATCCTTTAAAGTCCAATCCGCCAGCTTCGTCTACTGTCAAAAACTTTTCAATAGCAGGAACAACACCAACAAACCCAAAACAAAGCGGGCCGGTTCCTACAGCCACCGCAATAGACTGTATGTAAACGTTTTCCACATCTGTGAACGGCGTTTTATTAAGTGATTTGGGAATGACTATGGGCAGCACCTGTTTGAAAATAGCACACGCCAACAAGGCACTTCCTAGCGACATCATACTGACCCAACCTGTTTGCAAACCAAACTGGAAATTGGAAATCAAGACCAAAGATCCAATAAGTAGCCCCACAACAGTACCTCTCAGAGTTACTTGACTCAAGTATGCTTTGTCGTGCCATTCCACATCTTTGATATTTTTGATAGACTGTCTGTCACCGTTTGTACGCGATGGGTTGGAATTAATTTTCGTTTGTTCATATAAGCTGGGAGTGTTTAGTAAGTTGGAATTAGAGCCAGATCCATTATCTGTTCTTTCATGTCCTCTGTCTATGCTTGAAGTTGTTGGTGGAATATCTAGTAACGGCATATCTTGTGTTGAATTTCCGTCCATAAATACAATTGTGTGTGTGTTTGCCTCTATACTGTATATAAGATGGCGTTTTCTCCTTTCTCTAAAAGTATCAATAAATAGGTATCTGATCTTCTGTTTTTGGTTGGCAGTGTGTTTTTAAAACTTTACACAGCTTTCGTGGACACGATGAATATGATGAATCGGTACTTAAGAATGGTAGATCGGTTTTTTGACTTTCTCTCAACTTATTGGGAAGAGCTTACAAGACAGATAACAAATTGCTTTAAAGTATGATAAACATTGAGTATTATTCTCGTCGTACCCTATAACTCCCACATTAAATACCTTTAAATTAAGTTCCGTATTCCTTAATTGTAGAAAAACTTCACCGAGGTAAGCAGTCCTTTACGCAGAACTTCTTAGTCATTGCTGCCTTGTCTGTTTGATTTTTTTTTTTTCTTTTTTTTTAAGTGCTCTACGGTCCAATTTGACGGATTTGATTGTCTTTTTTTTTTGTCATGGCTGGAGGAGGCTTCCCAATGTTCGTTTGGGTGTTTTCGTTGTTGATGCTATGTTTACTGCGTTTGATTCTGCGTATGTTGTTATCTCCATGTATAAATTTTGATTAGTAAGCAATCTCAGCAATCTCAAAGATTGACCTTTACATATAAAAAATACAACACACGTCAGAAAGCAAGAGAGTTTGAGCATGAAATTAGTCAGTATATGTATACCATTTACCCTGTTAAAAAAACTTGCACCTATTCGACTTGAATTATATTGCTAAGGGTCCTAAAAACTTCTGGACGTGGTTCTTTACTGTTGTATATCTTGTTTCCTCACATGTGATTATTCTCCTGGAATCGCTAAAAAGTTATACTTGTAAATATAGATTAATTTTATATATATATTCCTTTTATAAATATTTTCATATGAAGGTTGTCCTGTTTCATTTTTGTTCATTGTTCACCAAACAAAATGTATCTTAATATAT
Source organism: Hanseniaspora occidentalis var. citrica (assembly GCA_030573535.1). Classification (NCBI taxonomy): domain Eukaryota; kingdom Fungi; phylum Ascomycota; class Saccharomycetes; order Saccharomycodales; family Saccharomycodaceae; genus Hanseniaspora; species Hanseniaspora occidentalis. The sequence goes on from JAJMDI010000222.1 coordinate 11,223, forward strand.
CACTTAGGGTGATAACACCTTTCAAAAGTCCATTAGGATCAACAACAAAAAATCTATGAACTCTTGAAGTTCTTATAGTATCTAATAAAGTCGAAAGTTTGTCTGTATCTTGACACGTATACACACATTCAAAGTCGTCCCCTCTTCTCATTAGGGCTTCTCCAACAGAAAGACTCAAGTCGTTGTAGATACCACCCTTGATTAGCCCCAAAACATCAACTGCTTCATAAACATTGATCAACTGGCCTGTATTGTCGTCTAAAATAGGAACAGAGGACACGGACTTTGTTGACAATATTTGAATGACATCGATGACAGGTGTACTCATGTAACAGTGCAGCAAATTGCTGTTTGTGATGTTCAACTCTTTCACTCTTCTTTTCAGAAACCGTGTTTCTCTGCAATTCAACGAGACAAACTTCAAAATTCTGTACTGAGTCAAAACACTAACAACAAGCTGTCTGTCTGTCTCCTCGTCTTTGTCAATCAAAGAGATTCTTCTCGAACGACTTTCAATCATTTTGCAACATGCATTGTATAAGGACTCAAAGGGATGGATGGACACATCGTCCAAAGTAGACGGAACCCCCAAATGCTGCTCCAACGCAGATAGCCCCGTGATCTTCAGTTTATCAATTAGGTCAAAGTTTGTATCTGGATTACTGAAATAGTACTGGATGACATTGATGAAATCGTTTGAAGTTAACAACCCGGCAAATTTCGATTTTTGCGAGTCCCATAAAGGAGCAGAAACAATATTGTTTTGTAACAAAATATTCAAAGCCTTTTTGATCTGTAGTTGTGTGTCTAGAACTATCATTCGGTACGACACAGGCAACACGTCGTAAGACGTTTTGGATTTTAGAAACTTACAAATACTTTGAATGGCCAGTTTCTGCTCAAGTTCAAGTGCACTCTGACTATTAGTGCTGTTTTTGTGTAGAACATTGGCACCAGTGTTGTTATTGTTGATATTGGCTGTTAGAGACATATGTGATTATACTGTGTGACGGTATATGTTTTCGAATGTGTGTGGTTTTTTCTAATATTGTTTTTCGTTTTTTTTTTTGACTTTTTCATATATATATATATATATAGAAATTTTCTACATACAGGATTCGACAATATATATCAAATAGTGTTTTCACTATTAACAAATAAACAGTACAGTAGTCTAATAGTTTTCTTTAATCGAATCAATTTAATAGTAGTCACTAAGAAAAATACTCTCATACTATATTAAACACTTTCAATATTCCCCTGTCTTTTTTTTTTTTTTTTTTTTTTTTTTTTTTTTTTTTTTTTTTTTGTTTGTTTTTCTTGCGTTGTTTGCTGTTTAGAAAATAGTTGCGGGGTAACTGGAATATCATTTTTTACGGGTTTTTTTGTATAATAAGAAATATTTTTGCCAGTCATTCACAAACTTGATTGTCACAACCTCATGGTCACATGATCTACGGCAAGTTTTTTTGTGGAGTTAACAGGAAAAAAAAAAAAAAAAAATCTAAACAGTCAATCTCTGACCAGTTCAACAACTTTTTCGTAACTGTGTCATAATTTACGATTATTCATTCGAAAAAAAACCATGAAAAATTAAGATATTAATGAGACTATACAACATAAAAAAACACAATAAAGAAAAAATAAAAAATATGCAACTTCAAAAAAATAGAAAAAATAGAAAGAAAAAAATCGTATACGCACACAAAAACACATTAATCTGATTAAATGATATTGTTAACATTTGTTTATAGACCAGACTTTTATTACCAGCTCTTTGTTTGGCATACATGCACATAAAGCAGTAAACACTTTGTTGTTGTTGTCTTTAGAAAAAGCCTCGAACCCATACGAATCATCATCGCACTCTTTAATTTTTGTTTCTGGTACTTGTTGTTCAAGAGAGGAAGGATGGTCATTTGGTTGATCTGACTCTTCTTTGGACCTTGATGGTGGAGTTGTATTCAAATAAATTCTCAAGAATTTAGAAAAATCTTTGGTTTTTTTAACAAAAATTAATTTTAAATTTGTTCTGTATTTTGGATAACATAACACTTTTTTGAAAAACCCAACATTTATTGAATTTTGATCAGATAATGTAATGTAGTCAAATTTGAAATTTGTATAGTTTTCATCAGGTGTTGAATCTTGTTCATTTTTGTGATCTTTTTCAAAATTGTCTTTTTCATTAAAATTCTTGTGATGTTTAATAATACAAATCTCATCTGTTTCACTTAATCCTAATATTTTCTTGATGTGTGGCACAACAGGCTCATTTAAATCAGTAATTGATAATAAAAGTGGTTTCCTGATATATTTAATTTTGTTTTTGCCCGTTTTTTTTTTATTTTTAGAATCTGATGTTGATAAATTATAATAAACAGTTTTCTTGTTTTCACTTTTTTTAGTTTTTTTTCTTTGATTATATACTATTGTATTAGAGTTTATAATCAATGGCGTGTTTAAATTATTTGCTCCTAGTGAGAAAGAGGATGATGAAGTGTTGACTTGATGTTGTTGAACAGGGTTTTGAACGTTGATTGGATTTTTTTGTAACAATGTGATAATATAATCGTCTAAAGACTCGTAATAAATTAAATTCACACTCACATACATGGTGATTGGTCTTCCTTGTCTGGTTTTTATATATGCGTTTGTTCTGTATGCATTGTTTATAGATTTTTTTGCTTTAGCCGAAAGTGCATGTAACTGATTTTCCTCTGGGTAGGAGTAATTATTTGTAGTATTGACCTGATCAGTTGTATTGTGTTGGAAATTGTTCATTATATTGGGCTGATAATTCACATTGTTTGTATTAAAATGTTTATTGTTATTTTGCTTCTCGATTTTTAACAAATTATAAGTATCATTGGTGTATGTATTAATGTAGTCCTTGGTAGCAGGATAATCAAGTACCATGTTAAGTGATGGCAAACTTATTTTTTTATTATTGGAATATGTTGTTTTTGGTTGGTTGGTTGTGTTAAAAATATATGTATTGTTCTGACATGGCTTATTTAAAGCACCAGAATTTATGAGAAATTGTTGTTGCACATGCGGGATTGTAGTGGTAATAATATTTTTATGCTGGTCGTGCAAAACAATTTGTTGATTCTGAATCACACCTTGTTGGTTTTGAGGTGATCCTTGTAGGGGTTGAGGGGATCCTTGTTGGTTTTGTATAACAACATTTTGGTTTGTAAAAGACATTTGTTGTTGTGGTACTAAACTTTGGACTGGCTGTTGAGTGTATTGTGCATAATAGAATTGACTTTGGTGTTGCATTGGATATTGCTGTTCTGTTTGCTGCTGAAACTGATATTGAGACTGGCCAATTTGATTCTGATTTGACCCATATGTATAATACATATTATTAATATTAGAAAAATTATTTTGATTGTAATTGTTGTTGTGCTGGTGATTGTTATTGTTATTGTTATTGTTATTGTTATTGTTATTGTTATCAGTAGCTATAACTACATCAGTAGATGATAATGGAACTCTTTGATCAACAAAGTGGTTGTCCACACCAGGTATAGGCTGTGGCAACCAATTATTGGTTGCCACATTATTGTGAAACTGAATTCCCTGTGTATTGTTGCTCCTTATCGTATTGTATTGATCGTTTGTGTTTTGATTAACATTACTATTTAAATAGTTTGCTTGGCTGTACTGATCATTATTAGCAATATTATGATAGAAACTGCTGTTGTTATTGGTGTTTCTGTTGTTGGTGTTATGATTATCATTATTGCTAATGTTGCTCAGACTAGTATTGATATTGCTTTGCATTTTGTAGTCTTCTGTTAAATTTTCAAACTACCCAATCTTTAAGATTTTTTTAACTTGAGATAAGAAAAAAAAAAAGAAAAAACTTTAGTTGAGTTACTTTAAAAAAATGAAAAAAAAAAATAATGAAAAAAAGTCAATCACTATAAAATTTGTTAGCTTTAAATGAATGACCTAATGGCTTGTTTTTTTGTTTTGTTGTTGATGGTTTTGTTTTCTTGACAACACTTTTCTTTAATGTGTTGAACTTTATAAAGATTGAAGGGTAATAGAGTAAAATGCTGGAAAAAAAAACTAGAAAAATTAGTTTATATGTGTAATTTATAACCCAATACTGAATGTTCTAACTTCAAGTTTGTGTTTTCTAGTTGTTTTCTTTTTAAAAAAAATAAAAAAGACACTTAAAATTAATGTATGTATAAATTTGTTTCTTAATAAAACAGTAAACAAGTTATATTTCAACAATAGAGAACCAAAAAATCTGATTATAGCTATGTTGTCTAGTTAAAGTGTAGTGAGGTGTGTGGTTTTTCTAGTTGAATACTTCTCTGCAATCTCGATAATAGTTATTGATCTATAATCACAAAATATGCAAGGATTTGTTCTTGACCAACTGTTTTCGACTTTTCTGCTTTTTGTCTCCGACAATCTTTATATGTCGTTTTTTTTTATATTATCCTTTGGTGTTGATATTTTCTCGAAGAAGTTTTTTTTTCTCTTGTGCACAAGTTTTTGTTTTTTAAAACTTGAGATTGCCCATATACTCACGTCTTTTAAAAACGATTTAACAACCTCAGTGTTCAAATATAAATATATCACTCTACTTTCATTAAAATGATTTTGTGTTTATTCATTAGATATCAAAAATGGTGTAGATTTTCCAAATCATCATTTTATTTAATCTTTGAAAATAATAACGAGTATAAACCGAATTTATTTTTATTTAATCTGTATATTTTTTGTTTATTTTATTTCAAAAGATTTGTTTAAAGGTCATTTATATATATGTATACATTTTAATATTTATGTAATTATACTTTAAAGAAGACAAGAAACAGAGTGGCTTTGAATTCATTTGAATGATTGAAGATGTTGACAAAGTACCAAAAAAATGGAAAAACAACAAAGCTAAAGAAAAGAAAAACCACAAACATAAAACTGGAATAACCCTGACAAAAATTAAACTATGAACAGCAACATTCTTGTGCTGTCTTTCTGTGTGTTTTGTTTTTTTGTTTTTTTTTTGTTTTTTTTTGTTCTGTCTGCAAAAAACTTGCATCAACTTGTGTTGCTTTTGTTTTTTTTGGGAGGGGAAAAAAGTTTTTACAGTTTTTTTTCCTGTTTATTTTTTTTTTTTTGTTGATATTATTAATTTTTTTAGTTATTGTTTATTTTTTCTCTGAAAACGCCGCATGCCCGCAGATTAAAAATTTTTGTTTTTTTTAGAATGTTATTTTCTTACAGCATTTAGTTTTTCGCTTTCTTCCGAACAGATTCTCTTCTTGATTTTCTGACCAGTGTTTTTTTTCCCCTCAAGATTATTTATTAACAAACAGACAAAAAAATAAACACACAAACTACAAACTACAAACTACAAACTACAAACTAAAAAATTAAAAACTAAAAACAACTGAGATATCATGGTAGTGTCTTATCAACTATTAGTATATGCATTTACAATTTAGTTGAATTTATCTCTATATATGGACCAGTCTTAAAATTATTTATGTTAACATTCAGGGTTGATAGTTGTTGCTTGTAAACAAACCTGACAAAATGTTTTATTACAACAAATCTTGTGCACCCTAATATATTGTTTTGGGTTTTTTGTAAGTTAATTTACCACTACTGTAACCAAGACATGGATGCGTGTTTTTGTAATATGTATGTGTTAATATGCCTAAAAGTGAGCTAAATATTAAAAGAAAAAGTGAGCTAAATATTGAAAGAAAAAGAGAGATCCATATCTTCACAAAAACAAAAATACACAAACACTTTGGACATAAATTTATTATACCAAACATTAAAAATACCCAAATAATCATAAACTGTTGAACCAATTGTACTATAGATACTCTCTTGTTGAACTATATGGAAAAAGCCTTCCTCTTTTAAAAAAACCCCAAACAATCAAAGATGAAAAAACGGGTTCATATGATACAAACTCAAATAAAAGTACATCATTTATTAACAATAATGTTTTTGAATTGAAAACTCCACATTAACATATATGCTTTGTTGTTGTTGTTTTTTTTGGTTTGACTTTTCATCTCTCTAAATGATCAGTTTAACCTTGCTTGTTTAATCTTTTAAAATATTAGTTTTTCCAAATATAACAAAATACCCCTGTCACCCATATGACAATAAAAGAAATTGTAGTTTTCTTCTTTTTAGTGAAGGTATTTCACATCAGCTTGGTTGTTCAAATATAATCCTACTAATTTTTGTGTTTTTAGGTAGAATTCAAGCTGTGTATGTGTGATGTTTTTTTTTTTTAATTTTTTCAAGCTTTTATTTTGTATTTTGTGTTTTAAGTTTAAAAATAGTCCTTGCTAATCAACTTATGATGTACGTTTCTTTTAAAAATTTCCGTATTAAAACCTTCAAACTTTTACAAAATAAAAAATAAACATCCATCTTTCGTTATTTCACTTCATTGCGTTTCATTTATTTTGTAGTGAATGAAGTAACGCAAATACACTTTTAGCTATTTATGTGCCTTATTTTTTGATCATTTAAAGTGTTTAATTTAACTTCTTTGCATTTTAACTATTTGAATAAAAATTAACAATTATTAATGTAAGATTTGTTCTTGAAAATTAATAAAAACCTTAGCACAATACCAAACACTTTGAATCTGAAAAGACCAAATAAACAAAAATAAAAAAACAAACAAAAAACAAATCAATAACACTAAAGATTAAATAATTGTGAACAGTTCAAAGTTTTTTATGAGAAATCACTAAAACACCAAACATCTGGTACCTTGAGTGTTGGATATTCTGCTCTTTTGTGTGTTTTTTTGTCATTGGAGTTTTGTTCTTTATAGCAAACCCATAAATATTTAATTAAATTTTAAAAATATAATTGCATTAGATTCTGTTCGATTGATTATTGTTTTCAAAATTATTTAATTATTCAATTTGATTTTATTTATTATAGCTATTCAATGTCTTCAAGATGATCATATTTTTGTGTGTTTCTTGGTCCTTGCTAATCATTCAAGTCAATTTCTTATTTTTGTTTACTCTTTTTTAATTATTTAGATTAGTTTTTTGTTTTGTTTTAACAAAAGAAAACCAAACATTTGATATACTACATCATCATAATTTATATTTATCATTTGCAAAGCTTTTTTTTATTGACTTTTTTGTTCAAATATTAATCAATTCCTTTATATTGAACGTATGATCATCTTTTTTCGACAATTTTTCTGATTATCGTTTTTAGTTGTTGATCGTCATCTTTTTAGTTGTTCGATGTTTTTCCAACTACTTTTCTGATTTGATTGAATTGTTCAAACTATTTTGCTAGTTATTCCCTTTCATCTATCTGGTTTAATTAAGTTATTAAGCTTGCATGAATTATCAATTTAGTAAAGTCAATCATTTCAAGTATTCAATGTTTTTTAAATTTAGGCAAATTTTGCTGCTTCAATATATAAATATTACAACATTGTTAAAACATAAAATTGTATGAAAAGAT
>JAJMDI010000223.1:0-17714 GCA_030573535.1 Hanseniaspora occidentalis var. citrica
CTGTTTTGATTGTTGTTGTTATCATTGCTATTATCACTTTGGAAAGATACCACACAAATACCCCAATTTGGGCTTTGTTTTTGTCTTTGGGTTTCAACTTTGTTTTCTTAATCCCATTGGCCATTTTGCAAGCCACTGCCGGTGTTTCTCTAGGGTTGAATTTGTTGATCGAAATGATCATGGGTTATGCTTTGCCAGGTAACCCAATGGCCTTGATGATTATTAAGGCCTTTGGTTACAACATTGATGGTCAAGCTGATTCTTATGTCTCCAACTTGAAATTGGCTCACTACTGTAAAATTGCCCCAGTCGCTTTATTCAGAGGTCAAATGTTGATGGCTTTCATACAAATTTTCGTCAACTTGGGTGTTCTTAACTGGGCTGTCGACAATTTCAAAGGATTCTGTCATCCACACCAAAAGGCCAAATTCACATGTCCTGATATTCAAACCTACTACAACTCCTCTGTCATGTGGGGTGGTTTGGGTCCAAAGAAGATTTTCAACGATGTTTACCCAATTTTGAAATGGTGTTGGTTGATTGGTTTCCTATTAGGGGCCTTGTTTGGTGTTGCTAAGAAATTCGGTGGTAAACGTTACCCAACCTGGTTCAACCCAGTTATTTTCTTAGTTGGTATGGTTATCGGACCACCATACGGTTTGATGTACTACACTCCACCATTGATCATGTGTTTCTTCTCCCAATGGTATGCTAAGAGATACCACTTGAAATTGTGGGAAAAATACAACTATGTTTTGGCTGCTGCTTTCAATGCTGGTTTGGTCTTGTCCTCCATCATTATTTTCTTTGCTGTTCAATACAAAGAAAAGTCGTTAAACTGGTGGGGTAACACAGTTTCAAACGCCGGTCAAGACGGTTTGGGTAACCCATTGTGGAATGTTTCTGCTACTGCCAAAGGTTACTTTGGTCCAGCTCCAGGTCACTACCCATGATAATTATATGCTAACTCAAATGCCAGATTTTTAATTGTCACTTTGTTTTGTCTCGTTTAATGAGAGATAGAATTATTTTATAAATATGTACTTTTTGATACATCTGTAATACGATTTTTTATGAAACCCGGTAGAATTACTGGAACCTATTGTAGAGGGTTTCCTTTAACATAGCAACGTACCCAAAAGACGAATATACATCGAATGTTCAACACTAAATATACGAGTCTATATTAAAACTCATTTTTCAAAAAGTTCAAACAGATTTGAGAAATTTTATATATCATGCTAGTCCAAAGAGGAAAAAATTATATGAATTCTGGTATTTTATTCAAAAATACAGTTCTTTAAAAGCTATCAGGCTTATCTGTTTTCAACGACCCTCCATTTCAAAAATACATAACCCAATACAGAAAAGAAAAACATAGAAAATACCAACAACGACATATCAAGATTCAGATGCTGTGCTTGAAAGCCAAATGAACTTAAGATAGTTGCTCCTGGAATTTCAATGTTCAAACCGTACTTCTTTTCTTTCAACATCAAGTCTTTGACCTCATTGATAATCAAAGACTCATATGCATAATAAAATATGGACCCATTTTTCATGTACTTGAAGAAACCGTTAGTGATTTCTTGAGTGTTGATAAATAATCCACTAAACAACACGGACCATAACAACACTAATACACTGCATATAATGGAATTGCTTAAATCTTGGAAAAAAAATCCTATTGCTTGAATCTCAAAGGCAATGGCTAAATTAAAATAGATTAGAATCTGAATGCACTTGAAAAAAGGATACGCAATTGGCCCTGCTGTTCCCATGTTCAAACCAACCAAAGGATAAACCACCAACATCAATAGTATTGGAGGAACTATTCTCAAGGGAAAAATATCACTAAAAATCTTACTCAGGTAGAAGGAAAGTGGATGGTAATAGTTGTTAGAGCGCTCTCTCAAAAATAGCAATCTTTCTTGATGAAAAGAACTCAATCCTGTAAAGGTCAAAAACCCTAAATATGTGATTATGAAAAAAAATAACCCCAATCTATTCTGGAAACCGCTAATATTATTCGAAATTCTGTAATACAAGAATCCCAAAAACAGACCCATAAAAATACTTAAAACATAGTTTCCTAACAAAAGTTTTGGATTTCTATAAATGTTTTTAAACGATCTAGAACTCAAAATCACCATTTGTTGCAAAAACGAAGCCTGCGATGTGTATTTTAAAGCCAATGGGTTTGCTTCCAAAAGCCCGGAGTTAGCATCTTTAATTTGAAACTCCAAATCTGCATAAAACTGACTTTCTAAAAATTTAAGTTTCAAAAAGTCACTAGTTAGAAATTTTGCAGTAGAGGCATCCTCGATAGAATTATATTGACTTTCAGAAGCGTTCAATAAAGTTCTAAGTTCCTCCCTGTGCTCAGCAAAATGAGCCCATTCGTTCTGAATAGCTCTGTCTGTATTTCTAGATATCAATGCATGAGAGTGACCGTGATTTTCTTCACGAATATCTGTGAAGTTTTCGTCATTACTATTGTCATTCAATAATAAAGGCGTTTCAAATGTGACATCAATCAAAAAATCTGCAATGTTGTAATCTTGTGGACATTCATAATTGCAATTTTTTAAAAAGTTTCTGACATCCACAACTGCTCCAGAATAACACATCTCTCCATTTCCTAACAAAATCAATCTATCAAACTTTTGAAAAACATTTGAACGAGGCTGATGAATTGAAACCACAATAGTTCTATTATACAAAATCGCCAAGCTTTCTAGACACTCAATAACATTCTTAGCATTGTTGGAGTCCAATCCCGATGTCGGTTCATCTAAAAACAAAATAGAAGGTGATGTAACCAATTCACAGGCAATAGAAACCCTTCTTTTTTCACCACCACTGATACCTCTCTCAAATTCATTTCCAATAACATGATCTTTAATATCGTATATTCTCAAGTCTTGCATTACCTTCAAAGCTAACTTTTGCTTGGTCTTGAAACTCATGTTTTTAGGCAATCTTAATAAAGCACTGTTCAAAACAGTTTCATACACAGTCAAAGTAGGTAGCAAAAAGTTTTCTTGATCTACAAACCCAATAGTTTTGGTTATTTGCTTTTTAAGTTTTGCACTGCCAGTTATTTCCTGCCCATTAATTTTTATAGAACCAGTCATTTGTCCATATTTGTTTTTCAAAGCCAAAATATCCAATAGTGTTGTTTTACCAGCCCCAGAGCCTCCCATAATCGCTGTCAAGCCTGGCTTAATGATCCCACTTATGTTTTTCAAAATAACCTGCTGCCCAACAGAGTAATCAACATTTTCAAATGTCAATGTCGCACCAGTGGTTTTTGATAAAAATTCTAAGTCATCAATTTGATCATTAGAGGCTTCATCGTCACTGCTGTTATTTGCATCATTGAATAAAGGCGACATCAGAATTAATTTAACAGCAGTAAATAGTGTGGCAATCAAGACAAGCAAGGTAGTGGCCAACACAATTTTTTGCTTCAATCCGAACGGTGGTTTTTCTGGCCCAAAATAACCAGGAATTTCACTATAATGAATACATTCACCAGATTCACATTGCAACATAATGTATGGATCTCCAAAAACAGTAGAGATTAAGTCATTCATACTTGGCTCTGTAAATATACATTTTCTAGTCTCCAAATTACAGCTAAAATCACCAGGACCTTTAATTGTCTCAGTCAAAAAATCAGATATATCAATAGAGCCACTTTTTCCACATAAAAACTCGCCAGCAATACATTTACATTGAGCCTTCTCGCAACTATAATGCGAGCTGTTTTTAGAAATATCATATTCAAATTTACATGTATCCAATCCACAATAAAAACTTTCTACTTGGTCAACCCAAAATTGAAAATCACATACCTCGGCAGTCCTGTTACACGAAAACGTAACCTGGGGTGTTTTATCTCCTAAAACACTCAAAATCCTCTCGTTTGTGACATCACATCCTTGGTACATTTTGTTAACTAGCATACCATTTTTATTACAGACTGCACCACCTTCAACATCTCCTGGTAAAAAATTGTCACAAACCTCATTTTCTTGACAAACATTACAATTAATTCCACCCCAACCATCACTACACTCACATAACCCTTCTGTTATATTTCTAATCGGTCTTTGGTCATTGCTTTTATCTAACCCACCACATAGTGGGTCCTTACAGTCATCACCTCCAAACCCTGGCAAGCATTCACATCTTCCATTGTACTCGTTGCATGAAGAAAATTGTTTGCATTCAAACAAGGGTAACATACAGTTGAAACAAGGTGGACAGACATCGTTGCCATCCGTTGGCTTTTTGCGTCTAGGGATTGTTTGTGCATTTAACACATTTGGGGATTTGTCAATCCAATCTTCTTTAAAATCTAAAGCTAAAGAAATATTTGATAAAAGTAAAAACATGGTCAGAATGCTCAGCATCTTGTTATTCCTCCTATATTTTAAAAATCTCATATGTCCTAATTTTGTATTCTCCAACATAATTGCTGAACGTGATATAATCTTGTGAAAGATTATTATTATTAATGTGCTAGTGCTTTGATTGAGTTATTTAAAAAAAAACCTTTTCTTGTGTGTTGTTGCTTAATTTTGTTTTGTTATCTTAAAACATTTAGTTCGATTTTATAAAAGTTGAGCAAAGAAACAGTGAATATTAACGTAATGACATTACAGTACCAAGAAGTTGAAAAGAAACCCTTTTTCTTTTAATTTTTTTTTTTACTTGTGTCTACTTACGATCAAGATTTCAAATAACTGATAAACAAAAAAGTAAAAATTAATATGTAAAGATCACGTGAATATATATTATCTTTTGAATGTATGGCAAGAATTAAAACACTAAATGCTTATTTCACCGTCAAACAATAGAGTTTCCAAATAAATGCTTAACATTTTAGCCCATTTCTTAATACTGATTATATCTAAGTGCTCAAAATTGTCATCAATTGTATGCCAGTATTCAGGGAAAGGAAACGGAATCAGATGTAAAACAGGAACCCCCATTTGATAAAAGGGTTTATGATCGTCTTCAATAATGATCCCACGTGTTTTGTCTCTATGATATTCCAAAAAGCTTGTAACATCAGGCTCTAAATAATTTTTTTTAATTTTTTCTTGCTCATTGACTTGTAATTCAATTTCCGCTAACAAATTGTATTGGTCGGTAGACTCATCAAAGAAATTGTAAACTTTGGTTTCCTTCAACCCTTGCTTTATGCCTCCCAACAGATCCATCAAAATAAATAGTTTTGCATCAGCAATGATACCTTCTTGATCCCATCTTTTAGCTAAATGTCTTGCACCGTATATGGAATCGGTTTCAGACCACTCGTGAATGGCTTCCTCTCCATCGAAAAAAACAAATTTGATTCCATAAGAAGGAATTTCTAGTGGTGAATTCTTCATTTGCTCGGACAAATAGTGCGCAATGTACATCATTATTGAACATGATGCTGCACTGTCTATAGCACCGATGAACCCTTCTGGATCTTTTTTAGAGTCATAATGAGCTGCCAAAACTATAAATGATTTTTCATCTTGTTCCCCATAGACATTCCCAATCTCTGTCAATGTGTCATCGTTACAGTTATTTGGCTGAACTAAAGAGAAAACTAAATTAGAAAAGTTTTGACCTGCTTCAACAAAAGAGTCTTTTTCAAAATTCCATTGAACAGGTAGTCCAGAAAAAAAATTTTCAATGTGATTTTGTATTTCCAGTGAGCCTTCAGTACCTGGTACTCTTGTGCGATTAAATGGGATCAACAAACTGGTTTCATGATTTCCTAACGATAATAACTGATCAATATTTGCAAAATCGTGCTTCCCAGCTAATAATTGTCCTGCATTACTGTTTATTGTAAAAAACACCAATATTGCTGCAAAAACTATAAGCATTGTGAACAAGTAAATTTGTTTTCTTTTTGGTAAACTCAGTATTGTCTTTCGATTACAGAGAACAGAAATGTAAGGTTACTTGCTAGTTTTGGTTTATATTTGGAGTTCTCTGAGATTATTTCAAACAACTCCGGGTATCAACAACAACAAAATTTTTACATCTTAAAAATGTACCCTTATTCTTTTGGTGTTTGACAGCGGGTAATAAAAACAGGAACAACAACAACAACAACAACAACAACAACAACAACAACGTGTACAATAGATAGATAGTCAACAACATATGATCTTAATATTTCTCCAGAATAAAACGGAAAGGTTTTTTGCTGTAAGATAACATAATAAACTAAAACAAAAAGGTAACACATAAAATACAAAATATATCAGGAGTTTAGTTTATTTTTAGAAATTGAAAAAAGCAACACACTTCAGTATTTGCTTAAAGAGCATGGAATCCCAGGAAAGAAAATACACCTCTATAGAACTGGCTGGAACAAGTCTGCTGGGGAACAAGGCAAGTTATTCTCACACTCAAGAGGCACTGTCAGAATTTTTACCTGTTAAAACACACAAGATATTAGAACATGTTGATACTGTAAACACAATAAATCATGTATCAGAATCTGATTCAAACAAGGTGGAGAAAAAAATAAACGTAAATCAGTCGCTGAATAATAAAGATACACTAAAGTTGGATTTAGAGAATCAAAATGATGACAACAATGTTGCACATATTTTTAGGTTTACAGATGAATATGAGGATGAAGATGGTGATGATGATGATGATTATGATCATGAGAAGGAACTGAAGAAGGATGTGGTGTTGGAGGATCCAGTACAAAACTTCAAAGAAAGAGGTTCACTGAAGAATGAAGACAAGCAAACTCGCGAAATGTCTAGCAATCATGCGTTCAACGAGGAGGATCTTATATCAGTAGACACCATACAATCCATTGAACAAGATCAATTTGTGGAAAAAGATGATGACCTACTGCATGTCAACTCTACAGCTACCACAGAACATATTAGACATACTGCCACAGTCCCAAAGCTTTCGTTGAATACAAACGTTGATTCGCACGAAATAATGATCTCGGACCTAAAAGAACATACCCCAGAGAGTTTACACGAACCCAAAGAGTTAGTTTCTGATGACTACATACCTGAGAGATTTGGTAACACTACTAATTTAAGCGGGAATCCCATAAACATAAAAACTTTGGCAGGAAATCGCGGCGACGTTTACATATCTCCACTAAGGCATAATGTCATCACAGCATCGCCACTCTCTAAAGGAGATTCGGTCACGCATTTGAGTCACAAGTTTCGCTTTCAAAATGAAAGATCAGATGATTTAGACTACATAGTCAATGATAATTTTAGAATGCAGTTTCCCCCAAACTCGAATGCAGCACAGAGGTCAAGCATATACGAATCAAGACCAAAGGTTACTGCAATCCCAATTTTGACACCAAATTATAAGCGAAACGGATACGCGAATAGCTCACTACACGGCAGCAAAACAGGCCATGTAAGAGGCAGAAGCAAAGACTTGGATGATTCGTCGTCTATTCACAGTTTATCTTCATCACTAACTGCTTCTTTTTCGAAAAATTTTTTGTTTGGGTTTTATAAAAATAAGCACACGAAAAGGAAGAAACAGCAGATCGCATTGCTACCAAAGCAGTATTGGATGAAAGATGAAAATTGTAGAGAATGTTTTGCATGTGGTAAAAACTTTAACACGTTCAGAAGAAAGCACCATTGTAGAGTATGTGGGCAAATTTTTTGTAGTAATTGTACCTTGCTAATCCCAGCAGAAAAATTTGGATATGAGGGAAAGATCAGAATATGTGAATCGTGTCTTGAACACTGCGAAAATGACTACTCTGATGATTCAAGTGAAGATGATTTGTCAATAATGAACGAAAACACAACCAGAGACGATGACACAATGGACATGTCTGATCATTTGTTGCTGCACTCGATTGTCTCCGATGATCAAACTTCAAACGACATGCTCACTGGTGGATTGAACGATGGTCATTCAGAGGTTTCATTGAGATTAAACAATGCAACAGATGTTGTAAGTTTGTTTGGGAAAGACGACTCTAGAGTTTTGACCGAGTCACTTAATGCTCCTAAAATGACAATTCCTGCCACTAAAACTGGCGAATCTCTAGAAATTGGTGCTCCTGATCATACAAAGAATCACATATCATTTAAAACAAACACAAATCATAATCATGCTACTCATAACACTCCAATAAAAAAAGTGCATTCGGAAATATCTAGGGTGAGAGGCATTCTAAGAGGTCATTCAAGGGATCAAAGTAGAGAAGTAGATGCTACCACATTACCTTATACGGATCAAAAGTACCTTGGTCCGCTGAAACCCTACACTGGTTTTCTTCAGTCTAACATTTTTCCAGAAAACGACTCATACAATAATGAAATATTGGCGAATAACTCCGTAGCACACAAATTGGCTAGTGGTAATTTTAAGTTTGAATTTAGAATGACTAACCATTTTAATAATGGAACAAGATCCAAGAATGTTTTGCCAAGAGTGAACTCTATGACATCACTTAATAGACTTCCATCTCATTCCGGAACTGGTAAATTGTACATAAACAGCGATAGTCTTAATGCACCAAATGGCACTGCTTTGCAAGAAGGTTATGCGCTTAGAAATCGTATTTCATTTGGCACAACAAATGAACTGAAATCAACTGCTTCAACGTCTACTTTAGAAGCCTTTCCAGACGACCGGAACAACCAATCTTCATTGAATAAGCGTCTAATGTCACCAGGTGAGCTTAATGAAAATGAAGATATTTCCAATGACGCCGATGTTGGATATGAATATAATTCTGATTCAGGAGAAGACGAAGGTTCGATGTCTATTTTTGCAGCTTTGAACAATGACCAAGACTCTCAGTATAAGCGTAACACATATGATGATTTGGCAAAGGTAACTTCAATTCAGAAACAAACTCAATTTGGTGAACGTGCAATCACTGAACAAGGACAATTAAATTACACTGATAAAAACTATCATGAGCACCATAGACATAATCAAAATGGTAGAGGTATTAGAAATGACACGAAGTCATTTCAAAGAGCAGAAGCTTCACTACAAAGAATACGTACCAGGAGACAAAGTAGGAGTAAGTCGGTGTTATCCAACAATAAAAATTTGCAGCTTTTCAGTCACAGTACGCCTAATTTGTTATCTATACTGTCTAACGACAACGAGAGACCAGTTTCGCACGAGTCTAGACATAGATACAAGCCTGATGGTATATCTAAAAGGCTAATCAGCACAAGCTCATACAACACAGAGCATAAAACAAATCTTAGTGAAACTTTGCAAGCTCATGCCCAGTCATTATTGAACCAAGTTTTAACGGATCAGAATAATTTGGATGTGTCACAATGGACGGGATTTTTCCTCGAAGTATTGAGACCTATTGAAAGTATTGAAGTGAACGCCAAAACGACGGGTAGTTTGGATTTTCGTCAATATGTAAAAATTAAAAGAATATCAGGCGGCGTTGTTTCACAATCAGAATTGATAAATGGGGTTGTTTTTTCTAAAAACAATCCTTTGAAGCACATGCCCAGAACTTTAAAAGCCCCGAGAATTTTGTTGTTGATGTTTCCCTTAAGCTACCAAAAGACTGACAATCATTTATTGAGTTTGAAGGTTTTGTTGGATCAAGAAAAAGAGTATTTGGACTCTTTAGTTTCTAGAGTCAAAGCCTTAAATCCAAATTTAATTTTTGTCAGCGACAATGTTTCAGGGTATGCGTTGAATTTGTTGCACAAGGCTGGTATTGTTGTGCAATTTAACATCAAGCCTCAAGTTTTGGAGAAAATTTCCAGATTTACGGAGGCTGATATTGCTAACTCAGTTGACAAATTGGTTGCTAATACCAGATTAGGTAGCTGTGAACTTTTTGAAGTTAAAACCTTTGTTTATGGAGACATTGGTAAAACATACACCTTTTTGAGAGGTTGCAAACCAAATTTGGGGGCAACAATTCTTTTGAGAGGATTGGATATGGATTCATTGAGAACTTTGAAAGACACTGCAGAATTTATGGTATTTGTGATTCTCACTATGAAACTGGAGTCATCTATGTTAAAGGACAATTTTGTAGAATTATTTTTTTCTGAATACAACAAAATGACTGTTGCAAAGAAAAACAGAAAGTCTATTGGATACTTTGGCGAGTTTGTCCAAAAGTTCAATCAAAGAATATTATCAATTTCGCCATCTATTGACTTTCCTCTACCATTTTTATTGGAAAGAACACGGATGATTGAAGATAAAATTGCAGTGGTAAAGAAAGCTCAGGCAAAGTTGGCCACGCTAGATGAAGATCAGTTTCAATCGTACATAGGCTCTGATCCGTTTTTGGGAGAGATTCAAGGTATGAAAGGAGTTTCACTGGATGACATGAAGTATTTCTCTCAGTTTATTTTGGAGAAGCACGTCGAGGTGTTGACTGAAACGTTCTTTTTGAAAAAAAAGCAATGGGAAATATTTTTTCTGCTATCATATAATATGCTTGGGACGGGAACTCATCAATCTATTTCAGTTTTGTATTCCATGGTTTCAAACAAAACTGGGACACCATGCATAGGTCCACAAGTGGTGACGGTCGAATATTTTTGGAATAATGATGTTACAATTGGTCAATTTATTGAAAATGTTGTAACAACACTTCATTTTCCTTGCTCGGCTGCTTGTGGAGGAACATTTATGGATCATTATAGAAGTTATGTTCACGGAGAATCGAAGATTGATGTTGTGGTTGAAAGGTTACAAAGCCGACTTCCGGCTCTAAAAAATATCATTTTGATGTGGACATACTGTAAGAAGTGTAAGCTGTCGTCACCCATTCTACAGATGAGTGACAATACCTGGAATTACTCTTTTGGAAAATATTTAGAGTTGATTTTTTGGAGCGTTTCTACATGCATGGGGGGCTTAGGTAATTGTAACCATGATGTATTGAGAGATCATGTTAAATACTTTAGCTACAATGATATCGTTATAAGGTTAGAGTATTCCCGTGTAGATATCCATCAACTAGTTACCCCAAAAACTAAGATTTCATGGACACCAAACTTTAATATTAAAGCAAAAATTAAACTAACCCATTCATTGCATTCTAAAATTGATGAATTTTATGAAAGTGTTTTGAAGAGGCTGTTCAGAGTCAAGTTAGATAGTAAAGAGAATTCGGAAGATGCTTTAAAAATTATTGAACAGATGAAGAATAATGCCAGTCAAGAAAAGAGTTCTTTTCATGAAAGTGTGCGAATGACATATAAAAATACACCAGGTGATGAGTGTTTACAGTTGAACTCCACTCTTCAAAAGTTACACTTAAAGTCGTTTGAATGGAACAGTAGTTTTGCAGAATTTGAAAAGAAATACTTGCCATCTGAAAGGGATATTGCCAGAATCACAGCTTCTCAGTTGAAAAAGATGTTTCTTGATTCTGGAATTGACGTTGGTTCTGACAGTCAGAAAGAAGGCGATATTAAAGAATCTGATCTTGATACAGACGATAAATCAAAATTATCTCAAGTTGAGAACAGCAAAGATGTTCAAGATGAGGAATTCCTGAAAGACGTGAGAGCTGAGGATCAGCAAATTGAAAATCAAGCTGCGACTTCCGATTTTAAAAATAATTTTGTTGACACGTTCAAGTCACCTCAGCCTGAGCAGAAAGAGTATGAATTATCAAAACACTTGAGAAAAATGAGTACAGATTCGAAGGACAATCAAACAACTGTAAGCAAATTAGCATCATTTTTTGATCAAATGCATTTTGATGCATTATCCAAGGAGTTTGAACATCAAAGAGAAATAGAAAGGAAACAAATTGATAAAAAATATCACAAAAAATTATGGAGATCTGAACCTGCTAAACCAATAGTTGAAATTTACAAAAACGTAAACGATGCTGTCAACGAACCTTTGCATATGGAGAAAAGCGACCATTCTGCACTGTCATATGACCGGAAAAACGTGAATAATGGTCAAATTGCTGAATCTTTGAGTACAGCGCCAAAAGGTTTTGTTCAAAATAGGAGACTTTCATCTTTTGATGTCAACGCATTTGAAGAGCCTACAACAAGTACCGAGCCTTCTAAAAATATGCTACCCCTACCCCCAATAACGACTACGACTACGACCACGGCTGATCGGGCTTTTTTGGATGAATCAGACTCAGATATTGATCAGGAACAAAATGAAGTGCCTGAGTCACCACTGGGCCAGGCAGGACAGGCTCAGCAGCAAGAAAAAAACTCACTATTAAAATTATTATCAAATTTTTGGGCAGACAGATCGGCCACCCTTTGGGAACCATTGGAATCTCCTTTAGGAGCCACAGAACATATTTTTGCTGATAATAACATTTTAATCAAGGAAGATGAGCCAACTTCATTAGTTGCTTTTTGCTTAAGCTCATCAGATTATATTGAAAAAATGACGCAAAGCTATACTTCTGCAAAAGTAGGTGGCGGGATGGATGCAGACCTAGAAAATACAGAACTGTTAGAAAACTTGTTAAACAAAAAAACAGCAATGCATTTAAGATATCAGCTACAAGATGATAGTGTAGTGATGTCTTGTAAAATTTTTTTTGCTGAGCAGTTCGACGCGTTTAGAAGAGCATGTGGCTGTACTCAAAACTTTATTCAAAGTTTGTCTAGATGTGTTAAATGGGACTCTAGTGGTGGTAAAAGTGGGAGTGCATTTTTAAAAACTTTAGATGATAGGTTTGTCATCAAAGAGTTATCACACGTGGAATTAGACACTTTTATTAAATTTGCTCCTAATTATTTCCACTATATGGGACAAGCTATGTTTCATGATTTGCCGACCGCTCTAGCAAAAATTTTGGGTTTTTACCAAATTCATATCAAAAACACCGAGACTGGAAAAGTTTTCAAAAAAGATGTCATTATAACTGAAAATCTATTTTATGACAGAAAGAACCTGAGAATCTTTGATCTTAAAGGATCCATGAGAAATAGACATGTAGAGCAGACTGGGAAGGAAAACGAAGTTTTATTAGATGAAAACATGGTTGAATATATATACGAATCCCCAGTTTTTGTCAGGGAATATGACAAAAAATTGCTTAGAGCTTCTTTATGGAACGATACGTTGTTTTTATCTAAGATGAACGTTATGGATTATTCTTTGGTCATTGGTATAGATAATGAAAATCAAAAATTAACTGTCGGTATCATTGATTGTATAAGAACATTCACATGGGATAAAAAATTGGAAAGTTGGGTTAAGGAAAAGGGTTTTGTTGGAAACAGTACCAAAGAACCAACAGTCGTTACACCAAAACAATATAAGAACAGATTTAGGGAAGCTATGGAGAGATATATTCTAGTTGTTCCAGACCCTTGGTATAAGGAAAACATTACCAAAGATGATCAGTGAATTTACACTGTTGGTTGTCTTTTTTTCATTTTTGCTTTTTTATCTGCGTATATATTTGAGTCACGTGTATTATGTGTAGTTTTGCTTTTCTTTTTTATTTTCTTGATATTTTTTTTTTTTGATTTTTCTAAAATCTCGATTTTGATTCCAATAGAGCCCATCTGGAGTTTCATGATAGGATTTACTTGTTTCTTCAAAGAACTGCTAACTATGTAACGTACATATGATATATGTAAATTCAAACACATTAAAGAAAAAATAAGAACAAAAAACACGTACAAAACATTGTTTTTTGAATAGAGAAATACCATAGCTAGTAGGTGACACAAAATAGCTTTGGCAATTATTTAATTTTTTCATACACATATACAGTCATGAATTTCAACTCGGATTTAATAAGTGAGTTATCTGATCCTGCTAAAGGATTATATGATGTTATGATTTCTCAACCAACATCTACAATTTTTAATCAGGACGAGATCACCAATGCTACTGGGAGAGAGAGTGCGGACAACAGACTATTGTTGCAAGAGTTGATTAACAAGAATTTGGTCAAGGTTGTTAAACATGAAAATACTATCAAGTTTCAAGCTGTAGATGTTTCTGAAGCTAGTAAGAAGTCTACCATGAGTCGAGACGAACAGTTGGTCTACTCTTATATTGAAGCCAGTGCCCGTGAAGGTATTTGGGTCAAAACCATCAAAGCTAGAACAAACCTACATCAACATATTGTTGTTAAATGCTTAAAGAATTTGGAAGCTCAAAGATATGTCAAGACCATCAAGAGTGTGAAGTTTCCAACAAGAAAGATTTACATGTTGTATAACTTGCAACCTTCTATTGAAGTTACTGGTGGTCCTTGGTTTACTGATGGGGAATTAGATGATGAATTTATTTCTCATTTGCTGACTATTATTTGGAGATTTGTTGGTCAAAAATCATTCCCTGAAGGCTTCAATAATTTTTCAAACGTCGACTTTAAAACAGGTATGGGAGAAGTCTTATATTCTAAAAATGTTAATAACTATGCTTCATCTTATGAAATTTTAGAATTTATCAAGAGTGCAAATATATCGAAGGTCGAATTATCCACTTTAGATGTTGAATCTTTGTGTGATGTTTTGTACTACGATAATAGATTGACCAAGGTTGGTTTGAATAGTTACAAAGTCACTTTACAAAGTATCTTGGATTTGATGGGAGAAGACAAAATAGAACCTGAATCAGAAGAAAGCACAGGCGACAAGAATGGCGATGGGAAAAATGGTTTGAAATCTGATAGAAATGAGTGCAATACTATTGTTGACAACTCTTTCAATGTTTTTAAATCTAAAAATTTTATCACTCCTTCCGGACACGATAGAGAAGCTGTCTACTTTGATGAATGGATGTTATGAAAGATTAGATGTTCAGAATTTATTGAATTACGTAGTAAATTTTAAAAAAATATTTTTCTGGGTTTCTCAGCATCTACGATCTATAGATAATAAATAGTAGTTTGAATATGTAAATTATAAATGTGATTTTTGTTTTACTCTATAAATTGCTTGGGAAATCTGTTTGATATCGTTTGGTGTGGTTCTACAACAACCCCCAATAATAATACAGTTTTCGCTGTTGATGAATTTTTCAACTAGATAATCCCAGGTTGGTTCTTCTTGACCAAGTGTTGCGGACGGTGGTTCTCTATACCATGTGTGCGTTTCCCCGTTATATAATTCACCTGAATTAGGATAAATAGCATTAAATCTCAATTTCGAATTTTTCTCAGATAATAATGTATTATATTTATGCAAAATCTCACAGGATTTCTTAAAGTTGATACAATTTAAACCAAACCCAATAAAATTTGAATTACATTCCAAAATGTCATTTTCTAGCTCCAAAATTTTTTCAACAATGGTTTCAACTGATGTACCATCTCTTAATTCCCCGGAATCATTAGCAGACAAACTAACATACAATGGCTTCTCTTTGAAAAGTAACAGAAACTCTTTGCTTAAAATTGCTTTGAATTCTTCAAAGTTTGGAATTGTTTCCAAAGCAACAATATCAATTTTTTCAGAATGGTCACCATTGACAAAAATATCAACTTGTGGTTTAAAATATTCCAAATAATCAATTTTGTTTTCTGGATCTTTATAATCACCTGAGTATTCACTACCATCGGATAAATACGTTGCATATGGACCAATACTTCCAACCAAATTCAATTTTTTTTGTTTATTTTCTTCTTGTTTTTCTTGTAAAATATTGTGAGTAAACTCAACAATTCTATTGATGAAATCAGTGTATTCTTGTAAATTGGTTACTTTCCCATCGCCAAATTTCAACAATGTCTTCAATGACGATTGGTAAGTTAATGTAGTTAGCCCAGTTGAACCGTTGTCAATAAAATCAACGTACATTTCTTTCACAATTCTCAAAAGTTTTTCAGTTTCTTCAGTCGTAGAATTCTCGTTTTTAGGGCATGATAAAAATGGAACTGTGGACCACAGTTCATGTTTGATATCAAGCCCCCTTCTTTCCAACTCAGTACCTTGACCACCATCTAAGACTAGAACATCTTGTAATTTCATTATATTTTTTTTTTCTTTTAATGTTGATGCTAATGTTTAATTTTCAGGTTTTATTATACACCTTTCTTATAATATAAAAAGAATATACTGTTTTCTAGACACGATGCTATACATGAAAACCATATTATTGCTAGATATGAACATTAAATATAAAATCCACCGAAAAATTTGCAGACTCAGATCTTTTTGCATAAAATCACGTGAAAATACGTTTTAATTGTAAGTTTACCCGGTTGGTACAATTTGACAACATTTGGTTTTCTTGTTTTTTTTTTTTTTTCTAAGCAATAAAGTTGATTTTTTTTGAAGGGGGATGGATGTGTGTCAGACAATTTAATGTTTCAAATATGTTTAATAACTGTTCCTTGTTCTTTTCCCTTGGTATTATTAAGTGTGTTGTTCTTGATTTCTCTAAGTATTGAGCCTAGTTGCTACTTCATATTCATTCAGTTATATATATAAGATTGTGATATCATATAAGTGGAAAAACTAGAAGAAGACAAAAAAGCTATAGCTAAAAACAAACACACCCACATACAGACGCAATATATACTCAACAATGTCCTGGACAGGTTTCAAAAAAGCTATTAATAGAGCTGGTCAAAGTGTTATAGTCAAAGATGTTGACAAGACTGTTGACAAAGAATATGATATGGAAGAAAGAAGATACAAAGTTTTAGAAAGAGCAGGTGGTGCTTTGCAACAAGAATCCAAGGGGTTCTTGGATAGTTTAAGAGCTGTGACTGCTTCTCAAGTGAATATTGCTGAAGTAATTTCCAATTTGTATGATGACTCTAAAAGCGTGAATGGGTCCTATAATG
Source organism: Hanseniaspora occidentalis var. citrica (assembly GCA_030573535.1). NCBI lineage: Eukaryota > Fungi > Ascomycota > Saccharomycetes > Saccharomycodales > Saccharomycodaceae > Hanseniaspora > Hanseniaspora occidentalis. Next base: position 16,778 of record JAJMDI010000223.1, read on the forward strand.
TTGGTAACTACTACTTACAATGTGTTAGGGATTTTGACTCGGAAACTGTCAAACAATTAGATGGTCCCTTTAGAGAAACTGTTTTGGACCCAATCACCAAATTTTCCAATTATTTCCAAGAGATCAATGATGCCATCAAGAAAAGAGCTCATAAAAAGCAGGATTATGATGCTTGCAAAGCCAAAGTAAGAAGATTGATTGACAAACCAGCGAAAGATGCTTCTAAATTACCAAGAAGTGAAAAGGAACTGAGTTTTGCCAAAGATATTTTTGATAATTTAAATGATCAGTTGAAAACAGAACTTCCACAATTGGTTTCATTAAGAGTCCCATATTTTGATCCTAGTTTTGAAGCTCTAGTTAAAATTCAATTGAGGTTCTGTACTGAAGGCTATACAAGATTAGCCCAAATCCAACAATATCTAGATGAACAATCAAGAGATGACTATGCACAAGGAAGATTGGATATTAGAATGGATCAAATTTTGCAACAAATGTCGAGTCTAGATATTTGTGCTCTGGGTTTCAAATGAAAATAGCTAGTGATGCTAACCCAACTATATAGGTGTTTTCTTTTCACATCTTATAATAAAGATTTAATATATACCACGGAATTTACTCTGTTGGTGTGTTTTTTTTTTTAATGTCGTTTTAATTTTAGATTTTTGTTGTTCTCTCTTTGTATTTATTACATGAGAAAACTAAGTCTATCTGTTCTTGGTATTTTGTTAGTGGTAAGCAAACTTTTTTTTTCTTGCGATGTTTTTTTAATTTTTTTGGTGTTTTTCTGTGGAAAGTTACACCCACTCAAACATGCCTTTTCCATGAAGATTTTTTCATTATTGGATTAATATTCAGAGGGCATAGGAGGGTAACTGGTATTGGGTACCAAGGATAGAAATAATAATAGCAAAACTAACCTGCAGGATTATCTTAG
>JAJMDI010000224.1:0-17699 GCA_030573535.1 Hanseniaspora occidentalis var. citrica
CTGACAGCGTCTACTCCACCGACGTTTACACTGTCACCAACGGCACTTCTCCATTCATCAGTACAGTCTACTATGTTGCTACTCCTGAAGCCCACGGCACTTACACTGAGACTTCTTACTGGACCGGGTTGAACACTGCTACTTACTCCAGCAGCTACAGCACCTTTGCCGGTACTGACGGTCACGAAACTGTTGACACTTACTACTTCATCGAAACTCCAATGTCTCGGTATGTTGCATCCAGTACTGACAGTTTCTGGAACGGTACTACGGACAGTGTTTACACGAAGGATATTGTTACTGTTACCAACGGGTCTTCCCCATACATTAGCACTATTTATCACATTGCTACACCTGCGGTTCATCAAAATTATACCCATACTACTTTCTGGACGGGTTTGAACGTTTCCGTTTATAGCACTGGATACAGTACTTTTGTTGGTCCAGACGGTCTGGATACTATAAACACTGTTTATTATGTTGAAACCCCTATGGCTAGATTAAGTAGTACGATGTACACTTTCTGGAACGAAAGCACAAGATCTACATATGCCACCTCTGTTTCTACTTTCAATATTAATGGATTGGCAGTTTTGTCTACCGTCTACTATGTTGCCACTCCTGAGTCGCATGGCTCCATTGGCGTTACTGACTCCTGGACTGGTTTAGTTACCCAAACCTACTCCACTTCTTTCAGTACGTTCAGCGGTGCCAACGGTAAGGAAACTGTTGATACTTTCTACTTTGTCGAAACCCCAATCTCCAGAGTTGTTGAAACTTCTTACAGCTACTGGTCTGGAGCAGTGAACTCCACTTTTTCCACTGAAATTACTACAAACTATGGTTTCAATTCTTCTGCTTTGATCTCTACTATCTACTATGTCGCTACTCCTGAAGCCCATAGGGCATTTACTAAGGTTAGTTATGTTACTGCTCCCGATGTTGAAACCTATTCAACTGTGTACAGTACATTTGCTGGGCCTGATGGCCACGAAACTGTTGATACGTTTTATTATGTCATCCACAGAACATCACCGGTATTTGATAGAAGTACAACAGTGTTTGAATATTATGAAGGATCTGAAACCGTGACAGTTAGTACCGTAGTAAGTACTCTGTCAAATAATGGTACTGCTGAAGGAATTATGACGTACTTTTATGTTGATATTCCAACAATAAAATCAACGACATCAACAAATGGTGAGACCGGATCTAAATCAATAGCTACTTCGAGTACTAATACTGCGACGAATAATGGTACTACTCCAACAGCAACTGCAAGTTTAAGAACAATTCCAACAGCATCTCCAACAACATTTTCAACAACAACTCCAACAACAACTACAACAACTACAACAACATCTGCACATAGTTCAAATTCTACAACACTAGCCCACAGTGCAGGCTCCTCAACACCACTAACTGTTGAGTCTTCAACTTCAGGTTTGAACAATGGTACAACTAGTTCTTCCACATCTTCAACACAAATTTCGACTTCTTTGAACTATTCAACTGGTAATAGCAATTCAACGACCACCTCATCTTTAAGCAGTAAGATGTTAACGACTACAACTGGAAACACAACATTTACAAAAACTGATAACATACAGACTGTGTATAGTACAGAAATCATCACCTATCAAGGATCTACCACCACCACATTTGACACAGTCACTATGACCAGTACTGGGCTCAGTGGAGTTGAAACAGTTGAAATTGTTTATTCTGTGGGAGAACCATTGACCAATAACTCAACAGATGCGTCTGGTATTACAAGTGTATCTTTAGTTGACGCTTCTTCTGGTAGTTCTACATCATTCAATGCAAGTGATAGATTCTCAGTGGTTGTTCTTTTAAGTGATGTTTCTGATGATGACAAGTCATGGTTTACCATTCCGTCTTCTTTCACTGACCTACCTGAAACTGTTACTAGTGGTGATGTTGTTGCTACGTTACAGGAAGATACTTATAATTACACCGTTACTTCTACTACAAGTTCCAAGAAAAGATCGGTTAGTGATACTCAATTAGAACTTTCTTTGAGCTTAAAAGAAAGCATTATTAGAAGTGTCACCAATGATACAACAGAAGAATTTATATTTTCGACGTCCCAAGGTTCTTTTATTGTTGCCATTGAATTTATGGATTTGACTACTACCTCCCCAACATCGGATAACAGTGTTTCTGATGATGGAAAAACTGTTTCTTGGGCATTGAATATCCCACTTTCCGTGTACAGTGGCTCTGAAATTATATTCGAATCTATTGCTACCACAGATTATTTCTTCAATGCTGATTCCATCAAACTGACGTGGTACTCTCAAACCTTGGCAGGTTCTTCTTCATTGTCAATTACCAGTGGTATAGACAATATGTCCACTGAAGATTTATTGTTAGTAGTCCTAACAGCCAGCAAAGACACTGATTATGATTTTGTTAGAATTGAATTTACCACCACAGCATATAAATCGTCGACTGAACAATTTGAAAATACATTGAATGTTTACTCCCAAAGCACAGGAACCTCAAAGAAGAAGAGATATACCACTTACAGCATTGATTCCGTTGTTAAAAAATCAGGTGTCTCCAATCCTCCAGAAGTGTCTGTTTCTAGTAACAATGTCAAAAACCTTCCTTCAGGCTCAGAACTAGTTGCTGAAGCTCAATCTTCTATTTCAGCTATTGAAAAGGCAGTATCACAATTAGAAGCTTCCAGTACCAAACAGACCACATCAAGTTTAGGAACTTCTTACACTCAACACTCTACATCAAGCTCAGAAGCTTCCAGCACAAAACCATCCACATCAAAAACATACTCTACTTTATCACCAACACGTTCGACTAGTCTAAGTAATGTCATCGCTACACCAACTATTTATTCATCAACAGTTGGTTGGTACAACGGTACTAACACAACGACATTTTATACCACAACCTTAGTTACTAGTATTCATGGTACAGCTACTGATACAATCCTATATTATGTAGCTGTTCCGTATTCTGAAACTTTGTCATTCGACACTTTATACTGGACTGGAACTTCTACTGCTACTTTTACAAACCTGGTTGCTTACTTTGGAGAAGACAACCAAAAAACAGTTGTCACTTATTATTCTATTGAAGTACCAATTCCTAGAACAGAAATGACTGTATCGTCTTACTATTCCGGGTCTGAACTGACAACCTTCTCCACAGATATTCAAACTATAAATTCTGGGACTACACCTTTAATTGAGACAATCTATCATGTGGACGTGCCTTTGAATTCTTATATCTCAATTCCATCACCTGAAACAACCATGGCAACGACAAATAATAAGACAATTACTGAGGTAATTAGTTACTTTATTACTAAGAATTCAGCAGGCTCTGATTATATCACATCGGAGACATATGAAATGATCCATTATTCTCCTACATCCACAAGGGTTGTGACAAATACAACTGGTTTTGATACCACTAACAGTACAAGAACATCAGTATCTAATACAGGGTTTACTGGTTATTTCAACACATCTAGACACAGCAGTGAATCTGTTCATACAACCAAAGCATTATCTGTGACATCTAGTCCTTTGGTTTCCTCTCATACATTAGCATCTGAGCAATCAAGTTCAAGCTATTTTGAAAGCTCAACGACAAATATTGGTGCCTTTACTTCCCTGTCATTAATAACTCCTGAATCGAAACAAGCTGCAACACACACTAGTGATAGACTTTCATCTTCGGTTTCACCAACAGTCGATGAGAATAGTTTAACCTCTCCATCTAAAGAAAGCTCAGCAATTCAAGTGTCCCAAACAAATGGTAACCCAGAAACTACACCTGCACAACAACCTACTGCTAAACAAAGTTCAATTTCTGATTTACCTGGGCAATTGAATCCATCGTCATCACAAGCTATTGATAATTTGGCCAGTGCATCTCAATCTAGTAAATCTGAGTTTATTGCATACACAACTGTGGGCTACCACCCAAACAATAATGCTACATCAAGCAGTTATTCTTCTAGCTTATCAAGTATTAGTCCAACTAGTGCAGCAAGTAGTAACTCTTCTATTGCAGCAATCAACAATGGTGGAGAAACTAGCAAATCAAGCACAAGAAGTGTTTCTAGAACAATGTTGTTACCATCTTCAAAAGCCGCACCAAGCAGTAGCAGTACGAATGTAGGAACAAATGAACCTTCTGTACAAGCTTACTCTAGTGCAACAGCATCATCTTCTAACACTGTTATGCCTGATTATGAAGGCAGTGCATCTCACCATGGAATAAAATACATTTCAATTATTTGCGCAATTTTGCTCTTCATTGTGGTTTAAAACAATTATGGTTTTATTTGATCCACCACTTAAATCTAAAATATTAAAGTGTTTTTTTCATATTAGTTATGTCTATAATTATATATATACCTACATAAATAATCTAATATGTTTTTTTCTTTTTAAATTTTTGTGTCCCTCTAGAGTGAGAAGTTGTTATCACAACACTTTCGCCAACATGCACCATCTTGATAACTTTAAAACGGAGAGTAAGCTTCTTATCAAAACCACTAAGCACACACACACTAAATGTTGACTTTTGTCGTATGGAATGACAAAAAACTCAATCACAAGAGGTAAACTTTTTGTCCATGTGATCAAGGTACTTGATCGTCACATGACTTCAAAACTCCTTTTTTGATCCTCACGAAATTTTGCGAACCTATTTTTTTCTCGGAAAAACTAATTTCCTAAATAGGTCCTACTTAAGCGAAACCCCGACTTTCCACAAACCCCGACTTTGAGAAAACCCCGACATTCTGCAAAAAACAAGATAAGAAAACGTTATCAACAAATAACAACAAATAAAATGAATGACCCGACAGATGGAATTGTCGAGCTACTAAAATGAGCAATTTATTTGAGCCATTATCTAATTAATTTGAGCCATTCTCTAATTAATTTGAGCCATTCTCTAACAATAAGCTACTGATAAAGTTGCGGCATTTTTGTGATCATTCTAAATTAAATATTACTAATTTGATCAGAGTTTGATTAGTAATCAAGATTAGGTTTTTGGAAAATTTAAATCCCTCATTGATATTGATGCAGTAATCAATAGAAGTGAAAACAGTTTTACGGTTGCTTCTTTATCATCTTTCCGGATGAAACCATAATTTTTAATTACTCAAACCTGAAAAGTATTGGCCTCCATTTTATGGAGCAGCCAATGCGAAATTGATAAGTGTTCTGCGGAAGTTTGGTGCAGACCTTTTCATTTCACCATAGTTAAAATCTTTATTCGCTGCTTACAAAAACTATAACTTTAAACAGACGATAACACGACAAAACGTATATAAGCGAGGAAGTTTTTTCACTCTCAGTTGTTTCTGATCAAGAGTTTTTCTTTTAAGCACAATATATACATAATATGTACATTATATAGAAACGTATAATAAAACCAAGGATATATTACTTAAATCAATATTACCCGCAGAATGTCTACTTCTCTATCTGATTCCACAACTGTTTTCCCTCAACACTAAACATTTTTATATAGTATTAGTATATCTCACAAAACTTGGTTTTAAACTTCCCGTCATTTGACCTAACAAATCTGAACTAAAAAACACGCATCAAAAAAATAAACAAAAAAAAGAAACTTTTTTTTTTTTTTGAAGACTTTGTAAGTCCTGCATTCATTAACAGAGCATCATGTGACCAACCAAGGTCATTAAATTATTTAGGCCTAGGTATAAATCCGCAGGCTGTGGACGAGTGGTTGTTGTTGAGGAAACTTTTCAAGATTATTATTTACACTGTCACTGAATTTCAGGTTGTATTATACGCATTCTTATAAAAAAATAACAATAGACAAGTTCAAGAACAAGCTTTACAGGTTTATGCCATATGCTGATAAATAGACCGTGAGGTTTAAAAAGGTAGATAATTCAAAGTTAATTGTTTATATTATCGATTGCTAGTCTTTTATATCTTATGATCAAACTCAAAGAGAAGTTGTAAGGTTAAATAACTTTGCTTTTTTGTTTTTATTTGTTTATTGAGAAATCTAGAAGTGAAGTTATTGATTTACTCAATACAAAAGGTTTTGGAATTGAGAACATGAGACATACTGTTCGAATATATTTGTGTTTCTTGATCTTGAAAATCTATGCCATGTTCTCTTTTTTAGGAAAACTATTGAAAAAGCTAGTCCTGTACTACACGAATAGTTTGCTCAGAACATCTACACAACGTTTCTTGAAAGGAGTTTTATTATATTTAATAAAATTTTTTAAAGAATGAAATTTTTTTGACTGGTTTTTCCAAATACAACATTCATGTCGAATTTTAAGATGCCTAGGTTGAAATATATATGGTATAAACTAGTTTATCTTAGTGTGAAATTATTTCTAAATTTACTATAATAATGTGTTCACTCTGTACAAAAGATTCTCTTGACAGTAATAAATAAACTCCAGTTTTAGCAGTATGAATTATGAAAATCTTTTATTATGCAAAATGATGTCACAAAATTAGGTATTTTTTCCATTATTTGTAAATAAGAAATTTGCAGCTTGATAGGATATATTTTGAAATGAAAAGCAAGAATTGAGCCTATTCCAGTAGATACTTTTATCTTTCGATTCAATTTTTATTTGAGTGCTTCTTGACAGACGAACGTATTGAAAAACTGCTTATTTGACAGTGAGTAACAAACGTTATTAATTATTTAACTGCAAAGTGTAAATGAATTGTTAAAAAAAAATTTGAAAGCTTTCTAACACAAAGCAAATAAACACATTTCCTACACTACTCATTTGGAGAAAAAAAAAGCACCTAATGTATTGTCGTTAAAAATAACTAGCCTTTTAGACTGTTTGTTTTAGTAATAGCTTTTAAGTTCTACGGTTTTGATAAAAAATACAATAAAACCATACTTTTTTGTTTTCAGCGTCTAGGCTTAGGTTATTTTATTTTATACTTTGATTGATCAACAAATATAAGGAACAGATGCATTGCCTTACAAATCAAAGAAGGTACTGTGAATGTGGCGTTCTAAGGGCTGGTTGGTATGAAATGCGGATGCATTGTGCACGATCACAACATTTCAGCTAGTATCCCAATCAATTTAGATTGCTATTGTCCTTGGATGGTTATTAAACAGCAATGACGGTCTTCGACCAGGCGATAATCTTGATAGTAGTTAATGATTATAGATCCATGGTTTATATATCTTCCTTATATATAGAAGTGTAGTGTTACTTTGAAATCAGAAAAGCTACATAAAAAAACTTATGTGTTATAAGTAAAAAAGAAAAGTGAAATCTCGACTGATGGAGAAAAGTTTTTTTTGGTGAAAAATCTCGAGCTCGTCGACTTGTCATGCAAAACCCGACCGTATGAAATAATCAAGTGACTTGGTTCGGATCGAGTAATATTTATAGGGCATAATTGCCACAGTGAAAGATATTTGTTTTTGAAAGATTCTTTTGTAAACACTGTATAATGCCGAAGGGGGTTAGCCCAACGGATAAACTTTGCTGTTTTTTTGTTTTTTTTTAGAAAAAACTGGCGGGTTCATTAAAAATGTCAGGGAAGGGGTATTTTTTAAACTCATGTTTGTTTTTTATATTTCTGTTTACTGAAAAGACGACCACCGAAACCAACAACTAATGGTCAATAGTGCAAATAATATATCATACATATGAGTTCAATAAAGATAATAGCACTTCCACAGTGGATGATCACAATATACAAGAAGGCCCTGATGCAATTCCTTTTTTGAGCACACCAGAGTCTGACAGCGAAGAGGAAGATGAAGATGAGAATGAAATGGTAATAGATGAATCTACATATGACTCTGACATTGAAATGAATTTAAGAATTGAAAGGGATAGGAAAGAGAATATTCCTGTTAATACAACAAAAACTTATAGGACATATCAAAACAAGTTTTTGAGATATTGGCAAGAGCAATTACCAAATGATCCCGAATATCAGAATGTCACTGATACTAAGTTAATAAAATTTCTTCATTCCTTCATTGACTTGAAAAACAACGATACTAATACTCCTCCACTTGGATGTGGCACTGTTTCTAAAATTGTATCAGTCATGTGCTTTTTGTATCAACACCAAATCAGAATGGCAACAATAATGGATCCAAATCATAAGGCATGGCCTCATCCAAAAACAGACAGAGTTGACCAAGTTGTTGCCAATTATAGGATGAACACACAAAAAAAAAAAGCAAGAGTTTGTCATAAACCGGCTGATCTTAAAAGGGTAGTTGATACCAAAGACTTCAGAAAGCTTATTTACCAAGCCCTACAGGCTCAATGATAAGAAATCCTCATTTACATTTGTAGCTTCGCTGGTTTTGTGCCATCGTTTAATGTTTGGAGGAGACTCTTTAAGATCCATGGATTTCACAGACATGAGATTTATTGAACACTATCCTAAAATCAAGAATGAAGCCTGGGACTATTCTGATTATGATTTGCCATCTCCTTCACCTGCAAAGAATGCCATTAGCAAAGAAGAAGAGGAAAATGTGTATGGTTTAATTAATCATCAAGAAATAAATGCGAAAATACAACAAGAAGCAACAACGGGGACAGACGCTTTTGTTGTAATTACCAAAAGAAGTAATGCCAATCAGCAAAATAATCGTGAAACTACAGCTTTTATTCGTCACCAAGATGTGATACTGTGTGGGCATTTTTGGTTAGCAATTTATTTGATTGAAAAGTTTCATATAAGGAAAGAAGCCCCAATTGATTTTTCGACTAGAAAAACTTTTTTCAATATGAAGGTTTTCTTTAGTTCTACAAAGAGTAGGGATGAACCCATTAGCTATCCTTACATTTGTGAAGGTGATAAAAATTTAATGAAAAACGCGAATGTGAAAAGTAGGAGTAAAACCCACGCCACAAGAGCCAGTGCTGCTCAACCGTGTGATAAAAATAATATTAAATCATTTAAGATTAGAAGCAAGGGTAAGAGCATGAATATGAATGATTATAGTAGAAGGTTTGAAGAAATTTACACAAACAACATCGCAAATGATCGTATACTTTTGTCAGCCGGTGCTAAACCAAAAGAAGGAGGTTTTTTTTATTCGATGGATAGAAATTTAGTTGTTCCTCCTGAAAGTTTGAAAAGACAGATTTTTCCTTGGATCAATGAAATTTTAGACACATTTGATGAACAAAATTTTATAACTATAGCTGGAGATAAAACAGAGCAAGATACAAATCGTATGAGGTATATTGTAGCCAAGAATTTGGATCATTTGAGGACTGTTTTTTTGCAAGATTTTAAATTTTTGGAGGAAAACTTCATTCCTGGAAAAATCAAGGATCATGTTATGTTTCAAATAGCAGCATTAAGATCACCTGAATATGCTGATTTTAGAGTTAAACAAGATGAATTTTATACTCGTTATCATATGATGATGGCTGATGAAGAACAATCTTGGAAAAAACAAAAATCACTAGTGTCTGCATTAAACGTTCAGTATAAAGATATCAAGCATTTACAATCATCCATGGAATTTTTGATTAGTGATGAAAGTAAATTAAATAACGAATTTTCAAAACTAGAGTCCCACTCTTTAAATGTGAAAGCAGAATTATCAAATGTGCAAACAGAATTATCAACTGTTCAAACACAATTATCAGCTGTTCTAGATATATTACCTTCGGGAAACTTCAGCCAGTTTGCATCTAGTTCATCTGTATCAAATCAAGCAGTTACAACAGAGCTTGGGTATGCTGAAGATAATAGTGAAGAAGAAGAAGAAGAAGAAGAAGAGGAAGAGGAAGTTTTTCCACCTTTTTATTTTATTAAAGCACCTAAAACCTATGAACGTATATGGGAAGAATGTACCACGAATCTTGAAGGGTTGTATTCTGTAAAAGAAATGGAAAAAAAATATAAGAGCAGATGGAGGAAAAAACCTAATTTACACAGACTTTTTTTAAGACGTAAGACTCTATGGGATGCTATAGAAAGAGGATTTTCTAGGAATTATTCTTTAGAAGAGTGTTTTGTCTTGTTAAGAGAGGCTCAAAAAAAGCACAAAGTTACTATGAATGACATGGTTTCTAAAAAAAAGTTTTTACCAGTTGAACTGAAAGAAACATTAAAGCCATGATCTTAAAAAATTTCAACCAAGCGATAAGCAACGTACATCATTTGCGGTACTCTGTTTTTTTTTTTTTTTTTAACTCTGAAAACAAGGTTTATTGGGTTACAGAGATATCGTTTATCTTTCAAAAAATGAATTAATTTGGTATACATTAATCATTTAACTACACCATAAACGGTTGAATGAATATTTTTTAATAGTTTATAACAAAAAAAAAACATGATTGAAAATAACAGTTTTTTCTAAAAAGACTTGTTATCAATGTATGCATAAGTATAAAAATCCTTAGTGTTATTAATACGTTACTTTTTAAAACACTATAAATGTGTTGCTTCTAAATAATCATATTGAAGGATAGAATTATCACGTTTTATTGTTTTATCTTTTTTGTGGGTCCTTTGTAGATTATAGTTCCAAATTGTCAGAAATTGTCAGAAATTCAAACTATTTGAACACCCGGATTCTAAATGGAAGAATGAATTTTTTATAGGCCCGAAGGAAGCAGGGTTACTGCGCTGAATGCTCTAGGTAGGGTAATTAATTTCACTATTTTGACCTGGTCAACAAAATGGTTAACGTTTCTTTTTCTGAAAAATACAAAGTGAAGTTTTTCACTCATTGGAAATATTCTCATGGTGACGACTACGAGAAATTATTTATCGATGTTGGTGTTCTGAATAGGTATTTCCACTATATAGGGAATTACTACTAAGACATTCAAATAATACGTATTTCAGGAATTAAAGAGTTAAGCTTTTATAGTTTCTTATGTATGAGATTAGATGAGTATGTTTCCCATTGTTAATTGTAGAAGACAATCCAGAGAAAGTATGCAGAATACAGAATACAGAATATCGAGAATACAATTCGATACGACGTTGTGATAGAACTTTGAGGACCGTTGAAGAAAGAAGCTTTTATACATAAATATATATTTAAGTACTTCAATAATTGCCTACTGTTATTATTATAGATATGTCAGAACCGATCACTAGTATTCATGCATCTCCTGATGATACCTCTGAACAAGTGTTGTTGAGTGACCAACCTAATCAGGTAGTTACCAATGATCCAAGTGAAGATGTTCTTATGGAAGATAATTCCTCCTCAGAGAGTCACCTGACTTCAGAGCAGTTTACCCCCACCTCGGTGGAAGAATCTAACAATTCTTCTATCAGATTGCCTTTTTTTTTTTTTTTCCACTTTCTTAATCGAGATACAAAAATAGTTCTTCCTAATACCGGCATCGAGAAACTTCACACCTGGCTACAGTTGATTCGATGAGGTATTGTAGATGTCTAATAATGTGGAGTCATTCAGTTGTACTTCAGTTAGTTCAGAGAATAATTTAATTTCTAAATAAGAAATTTTAATCAGCGTTCCTTTTATTTAGAGAATCTCGTATCTCATTTAAGTTTATTGTATAATATATTGGTCTACTTTACGTCACATTCCATTTTGACATTAGTCAATTGCAAATCTTCCTGTTGTGTCTTAAAGCTGGTCTATAGGAGAAGAGAGAAAAACAAAGAGGGTTTTAATAAATCATCATAGAACTGTGGTAGTTCCATTAATTTAGAAACAAGCTTCTTACACACCAAGAACATCTTTAACTGGAAGCAAAAAAAAACACTGTTTTGGCTAGACAAACAATGAGTAGAATTTACTCGATTACACGTGACAATTTATCGGGTAGTGAGGTCACCAATTCTTCACATGGTGCGACTTTGGTGAAAAGAACGTCCTCACGTTCTGAATATGAAGCCTCAACCCATTCCGCTAACAAGGATTTCGAGAGTGAACTTCCAGCCGAAACTGCTCCAAAAAGACCTGCTGATCTAGCTAACGTCCCTAAGAACATGTACACAGATCCAGCTGTTCATGGTTCTGCTCACCACACCGCCAATAATGCTCCTCCAATGCATCTTTATCATTCAGATCGATATTATTATCAGCCTTCAACTGGTCGTTATTCCCACTGGAACTGGGATACACGTACTGGACATTGAGCCCCTCGTCCAGCACCATTTAATGGCAACCCAAGTATGGTAGAGTATCCTCCGCAGTATGCGCCTCCCCAAGGTAAAAGGTACGCTCAATCCTATCATAATTATGGTAGACACGACGGTACTTTTGGTGTCTCAGGTACTTCTTCTGCACTTGATGCGCATGCGTCTTCCTTGTCATCAGATACTTTGGCTTTTCCCACTGCCAATCATTCTGCTTATCAACTTGCTGGCTACCGGGCTCGAGGTGAACACTACGTTTCCAAATATTACTTCAATTGTTCTAATATGAATGGTTTTTCTTCTCTTCCTCCAAGGACTCCATACGAGAATTACTACACGCCTTATGGAGAGGAATTTGGATATAATCAACGGAATTCATCCGATCGTTTTCCACCGTCCAGGAATAAATCAGATCTCAAGTCCAAACTGAAAAAGTCTTCTCGGAAGAAGAAAATCTCTAAACAGATCCGTAAGGACATCAAAGCTGCTTTGGCTTCTTTTGAAAAACTGACTGAGGCTACTCTGGCCAAGTTCATACTAGCCCTTGAAACTACTAAAGCCGAGATACTTGCTGGAGCTCAAGCTATTGCCCAGGCTACTGCATTGCCTCAACCTACTGTTTTGCCTCAACCTAAGGCGTCACCTGAGATTACTCCGGAGGCTACTACCACTCAGACTGGTCTTGCCCCTGAGTCACAAAAAACTGAAGCTGCCTCAAGCACTTCAAGACCATTCAGACAGCACAGAATTGCTCGTATGAAAATGCATCCTACATGTCACACTGAGTCTGGTAACAGGGTATTACATCATAATAGCATTACGTGTATTAACCCTCCTCCGACGGAAATGCTAACCCTGTTTAATCCGACTGCATATGGGAAGAGAGCTATGTTGTTGAAGTCGGAATTTTCTCCTGACAGCTTCACCAAAGCAAAAACTTTAGTAGATCGTTGTTTGCTTATTCGTGGTATGATGTTCAATTTGTCTCAAGAGGATCTATTGGTACACATTCTTCCGGACCCGGAGTTCCCGATTACCACTTATGGTCCATTATTAACAGCAGATCTGCTATCCTTACGTAGCATCCTAATCAAGTGGTTGCCTGCTCAGTGCGTTCAATATCTCCCTTCGTGTGAGCTATCAAAAATTAGATCTATTCTAAGAATTGCCCTAAAACGCCTATGGAATATCAATATTAATTATACATCACAGATTGGTGAGTTCATTGCGAATCCCACCGTGCTATATGGATATGTTTTGCTAGCCATGTTACTCAACGAGTCTGAGTCTAAAGATGATGTTATAGTTGACAACATAGTAGGAATGATTAAACAGGAGTTGGATAGACTGTTGTTTTTTGATAATTTAGATTGGGCCTATTTACGATGTAAACATAAGTGGGATTTTATTGACGCGTATGAATACGCATATATGTTCCAGAGTGAGAAGTTTGCTAATTCATTAGCTTTATACAACTATGCAAACATTTCGGTTTTAAACAATTTTGAATAGCAGTCAGTCAGTTTCTAACGATACCAATAACCAACAGAGGTTGCAATCAAAACCATTTGAAATAGAGAATAGAGCTAACTCGGATGGAAGGTAGAGACAAATACAAAGTACTGCTCCGGGTTTAGATTTTAAAGCTGACAATATATACTTTCCGTTGAGAAATATATTGAAGAGCATACAACCCGTCAAAAATATTACTACGAACTGTGCACGAATTGCAACCCAAACACAAAACTTGTTTTACCAACTACCCCTGTCCAAGAGGTATCTAAGGAATCCTTGAAGACCATGTTTTGTTTGCACTCTGTCATGGGTCAGTACAGAAAGTCTAAATTTTAAATTTCACCACAAAAAGAGCTTTTTTACCAGAGAAAGGTAGTAACGCTAGGTGCAATATTAGTGACATTCCTCCAAACAGAATATTGCAGAAAGTAAAGCAGGTACTTACGAAGAAGTTGGAGTATTCTGTGGTTGAAAGGGACCCTTCTTTGTTTTCTCACATTCAACACGGGCTTGCCTTGGTTTCTCGTTGGGAAATCTTGGTTTACTCTATGAATACGGAAAAGGTCAAAGCCTTGCTGTCAGATCATTTTCTGTGGACTTTCACCACTGATAACTTTACTTTTATGGGTTACAAAATTGGCATCAACAAGAATATGCTAGTGACTAACTGGTATGACTACACTCATGCTAGGTTCTCAAAGATGTCCAATGAGAATGGGTTAGGTAACATCAATTCTACTTTAGATTATCCAACTGGTGGGTACTTTGAGTATTTGGAAAACCCGCCAAATGGTGATCCGCACCTAATAAACAAGCGGTTTATTACTCGTGAGGCCAAGTACGGTGGCTTGAGATGGAGTCATAAAGATAAAGTGTGTGCAATTGACCTTCGTCAATGTAGAAGTATGATCGAGGTATTGAACTACATTGCTTGGAATTTCAGATGGGATTTGCAATACTACGCTGCGGTTTTGAGTAGATACACTAAAAATCCAAATGATAATGTGTACAATGCGTTGATGGACATATTCAGGTACATCAACTCGACAAGAAACTTTTCAACCATGTACAAACCGCTGCCAAAGAATGCTTATATGCGTGTGGATATTTACACTGATGGGCACTTCAAACCTCAAACCCCAAGTACGTCGTACTCTGGGTATCATTAATATCTCCAAACGGTACTGGCATTCCAAAAGCAAGAGAATTGTGAACAAAGTAGAAGACGAACTTGTTGCTGCTCTATGTGCTGCTCAAGATGCAGTTGAATATATTGCTCTGAATCAGAGTGTTTTAAAGTCTTTAGAGCAGTATTCTAAAAAGTACATTGAGTACGTTTTGAATGTTGAAAATGATTTGCTATACGATGTTTTGACTAAGGAGTCTGCATGTGTGCTGAGTGCTAGTTGGAGAAAGCGCTTGGAGGCTTTGAATGGTATGATGAAGGAGTATCCCTTTTATATCACGCATATTCATGGTTCCAAGAACCCAGCGTCCATTTTGACCCGTGACTCAAATTCAGCTAGGGACTATCTTTTTGAGCATTCGCCATATGTCAAGTATGTGGATGAAGGGTACGAGCCTTCGTCTGACAACTCTGACGGCCAAATGTCCTAGACGGTATGTAACTATGTATTGTCTGTGTATTTAATTTGAAAGTGTGAAGTTGTTAACTTTTTATAGTTTATTATTTGCGCATAACCATAAAGAGCTTATGGGATTTATGATCTAATGTATGATGAACTAAAACAATGAAACAGAATTAAAGCATTTTTCCATCGGTTGGGTTCAGCTCATTTCTTAAACCTTTTTCGATGTACTATATTCTGAAAACGGTTTCTCAAAAAATACTTTAACTACATGTGTGGGATTACGTCTCGGATGTAGTTGACACCTTTGAATAAATACGCTGGGATGCCACATCTTGTAACTAAACTAGGCCTAACGCGTGTGGATAGAGGTAATATCGGTCATCTAAGTAAAGATCAGCAATATGTCATAGACACACTGTGTGCCGAGCAACACATATGCAACGTCTTTGAAATGGTGCCAGGGCCAGACAGAACAGATGCCATCCTCCACATGGTGGCCCTGTTGGCTAGAAATATAAAGAACAGAGTGCATGTTATTCTCCAGCCGTCATAGATTGCAGCTCAGCAGGTCGAGATGAAACTCAGTAAGCACGGAATACAGTGCTCCAACCGGGTGTATGTGTTTGCTTACAGTGATATCAAGGAGTTAAACAGACTTCTACAGCGGACACTCAACAATAAGTTACTTCCTGGGTTTCTTTTTCTCGACAATGTGCACACTCTGACTTCTGACACTCTAAGAGTGCCTGCTCAAGACGACTTCCAGGTTTTATGGAACCACTTCGGGTGGGCGCAGGTATGTGGTTTTACGTTTGCTATGCGTGGTATTCCGGACATAATTGAGCAGTTGACCAACACAAAAGTCAGATTGCGCAGGCTAATAACAGATGACTTTACTGAGCATATTGATATTCGCACTGTGACTAGTCAGGAGAGGTCGATCCATAGTTTACTACAATTGGTAGACCCTAGTAAGAGGGGTGCTGTCATTTGTGTTTCAAGTGAGGATGTGCGTGAGATAGTCACCTATGCCAATGTCTTTTTTGGAGAAGGCTTTGCGTTGCCTTTGACTGACTTCTTGGAGGGGAGAAATGTTGAGCGAGTGCTAGCCAGCCCTCCTAAGTTGGTAGTCGGCACGCCTGTTATTGCTCATGGACTAGACTTAGAGTTGGACTATAATGTGTTGTACTACTGTCCATTGGTTTCAGATGAGCTGGTGCACTGGCTTGGGATGCTGAGACAGAGCAGCCACGTCAAGTACAGCTATGAGCTGATCTCCAAGGAGACCAAGGGTTGCTTCAGGGATATCCCCAGGGTCATGAAAGACTTGTATGGCATTGAATACAATGGTCTGTACATTGCGTATGACGAGACTGATGCTGCTCTTCCTGATTTGAGTGTGCCTGCTGATGAGAACCTGTTCTTTGGTGTGTAGTGTGTAGTAGTAAACAAAGTGGAAAATTGTCTCGTGTTGACTTGATAAACAAAAAAAATCTTTTTCGGCCTCGGCTTTTGTTTTGGGGTGTGTGTTTGCCGTGTTTGTTTACATTTTTTATTTATGTGTTTTGATCGTCAGTGTATTTGATCGTGTATTGGTGGGTTTTTAAATGTGTAGTTTTAAAGTGTAAACAAAGAAAAAAGCATGTGCATTAAAGACATCTCTTGATGATAACTAGGTTCTTAATGGTTTTAATGATCAGATTGAACAAAGGCCTTATTATAAAACAAATGATGTGGCTAGAAGTGGTGGTTTTCAATGATGAGCAGCTATAAGAGACTACTCTGTTCATCAGAAGAATGACGATATTATAGAGTTATAATAACAAGAAAGGAGACACTACATCAGTTAAAATGTGTATCACACACGTCTAAAAGCGATCAGTAAGTGCAAACTAAGACTTTGGAATGCTAAATTACAGATATGATTTAGTGTTACAAATTCTATTGTCACTGCAACGTAAGACAATTAGTTAATAGTGAACTAGTAGTCATTAATAGAAAAGCAATAAGTATTCAACTACAAGTGTATTCAAACAGGCCGTCATATTTATGAGAATGTGTCAAGTATTAACAATCTGCTAATATACTTATTGTCACTTTATAGCCATAACATTAAGATCAACAAGCTAGACAAGCCAGTGTTTTTCTCATGGCAGGTGACTCTAGTCAGACTTTAAAACAAACTATTTAAAACATATAAAAACCACACTGTGTTAAACGGCTCGTAATCAGTCATAGACACTATTATCTTAGTGTTTTATTGCGGAAAAGTGACAAATGAGCAATCAAATTTCTGTTTAGCTGCCACAAGACCATAAGTTAATATGTAATCTCACAAGTTAAGTAATTCTACTGGTACACTAACATTATTAGTAGTATAGTAATAAACACTGTGATAATAACAAAAAAAAATGACATGCTTTTATGTATACTAGTACAATACTGT
>JAJMDI010000225.1:0-16538 GCA_030573535.1 Hanseniaspora occidentalis var. citrica
TTAGATACTATTAGATTCATTAACTACTACTTCAGTATTAATAAGATCTAAGACCTTTTTCCATTCAATATTAAATTAAAAAAATAATTAAATATCGTTATAAATTACTATAATGGTGTTTACCCGCTCTTCACGTCAGTCTACTGACCAAAATGAAAACTCGGAAGATTTTGCCACCGCACAAAACCTTCAACAGTTTTTCCGTCCTTGTCGTTTTCTTCTTGAATTTATAATATGAGGGTGTTGCTTATCTAATATCTTAGTAATAAACATCGCATTTAAAATAGACTATATGGTTGTTCTTTTCAAATCTTGCCCTCTGCTGTGAAAAGCTAACTTTTATGTAGCTCTTGCATGTTTTGTTTTGTATTAAGTAAAATAAAACAGAACAAACCAATATAACCAAAAGTTTTTTTTTTTTTGCATTTAACATGAGTTTGAACGAAAAGGTAGTGGGTGACGAGGCCCCTTCTAGTGTTACCAGCAGCATTCTTGGTTTGGGAATAAAAAATTACACTTTCAAGAATTGGGCGAACATTTATTCTATTAAACCTCAATTATATTTTCAACCATCTACTATTGACGAATGTGTTGAGATTGTCAAAGAGTGTAGTAGATTGGGTAAAACTTTGACTATTTTTGGTAGTGGTCATTCTCCTAGCGATATGTGTCTTGGGGAAAACTGGTTGCTTAACTTGGATAAGTTGAATAAAGTTCTTGATTTTCAAAACCATGGGACTTATGCTGATATTTCTGTTGAAGCTGGGATTAGAATTTTCCATCTGAATGAATACTTGGCTCAATACGGGTTTTCCATGCAAAATCTGGGCTCCATTTCCGAACAAAGTGTTGGTGGTATTATCTCCACTGGTACTCACGGGTCTTCTCCATTCCATGGTTTGGTTTCTTCTCAATATGTCAACTTGACTATTATTAACGGTAAAGGTGAATTGCAATTCTTGGACAGTGAAGAATGCAACAATCCTGAAATCTTTAGAGCTGCTTTGTTATCTTTGGGTAAGATCGGTATTATTGTCAAAGCAACAATCAGAACCATTCCAGAATACAGAATCAAATCTACCCAAGAACTTATTAAGTTTGAAACTTTGTTGGAAAGATGGGATGAAATTTGGACTAGTAGTGAATTCATCAGATGTTGGTGGTACCCATACACTAAGAAGTGTATTTTATGGAGAGGTTCCAAAACATCCGAACCTATCAGCGCGGTTCCAAGAAAATCGTGGTGGGGTACTACTATTGGGAGATATTTCTATGAGTGTTTATTATGGTGCTCTGTTAAAATCTATCCTGCTTTGACTCCACTAGTTGAGAAATTTGTATTTACCAGACAATACGGGAATGTTGAAACTTTTGGCAGCGGAGGTGATGTTGCTATTCAAAGCTCCATTGATGGGTTGAACATGGATTGTCTGTTTTCCCAATTTGTTGATGAATGGGGTTGTCCATTAAACAATGGCCCAGAGATTTTAAAATCTTTGGAAGACTCTATTTTGAAAGCTAGTTTGTCTCAAGAATTCTATGTCCATGTTCCTATCGAAGTTAGATGTTCCAACAGTACTTTACCTGCGGAACACCCAGACTATTCTACAAGAACTTCTACTTCTGCTGGTCCAGTGTATGGTAATTTGTTGAAACCTTATTTAGATCCAACTCCAAGACATTTACAATATGCTGAAAAAGTTACAAATAACCAATTGACTCTGTATATTAATGCTACTATTTATAGACCGTTTGGTGTCAACACTCCTATTTATAAATGGTTCACATTATTTGAAAATATTTTGACTGCTGGAGGGGGTAAACCACATTGGGCCAAAAATTTCATTGGTGATGTATCTATGTTGCCACAAGGTGTTGAACCAAAGGCTAAATATTTGGATTATGAAATGAGAGGTATGGCTTCGTTAATGGAAGACTGGTATGGAGAAGATTTAGACAAATGGAAAGAAATCAGAAAACAGCAAGATCCAAAAGGGGTTTTCTTGGCCAACAAAGACTGGTGTGTTAGAAACGGTCTAGTTTAAAATTGTTCTTTTTTGTTATTTTTGACATTTTATCAGGTTTTTGAGAAATTCTCGTTGATTTAAACACATTATCAGGAAAAAAAACTAAAACATTACAACAAAAGTGAAATAAAAGTAAAACAAAAACATTGAACCTCGAAAAAAGTTAATGAATTGCTTGTATAAAAACATAAAAATATATTATTTTTAAAATATTTATATTTGTATGTTCTTTTTTTTTTATAGCTAAAATGTTGATCTTTAGTTATTACATCTAAGCTTTACTGTATGTAATAAAAAAATCAAAAAAAAATATGGTTCCTACCAGGATCGAACTGGTGATCCCCGCGTTATTAGCACGATGCCTTAACCAACTGGGCCAAGGAACCCAATTTACAGCAACAAAAAAAACGGATGTTAGTAAAATGAGGAAAATCTACAATGTGACTTTCACATCTTGAAAAATCAGAAATTTTGGACGAGCTAAGTTCATAAAGTGAAAAATGTTGCCTTGGCTGAGACAACAGTTGAATTAGCTTTTACACCGATAAGATGACCTAAGTTGAAACAACGAGTTTACTTTGAAGAAGAAACAGCTGCTCATATAACTACTAATTATAGAACTTGAATGTTAAAAAAACTTTTGAATTATACGTATGTTTTTTTGGTTTTCTTTTTTAGAAGATGTAAGTACAAGAAAAAAAAAACGGCATGCCTATAATATATATCGGTTGAAATTAGCACGGTAATCATATTCTTTTTAGAGTATCGTACTTACTGTTGTCTGGTATATCCGGTATAATGACCTGTTAGTTGGCTGCATCTCTGTTTAAATTTAACTTGTCGTATATATAACAAAAGTAAGCGAGCAAAAATATATTAAACGAATAAACGAATAAACGAGAAAAGGTCATGTGTATCATCATGCAGATTGTATATTTCTGCGGTGTTTGTAAAAGAAGATAAAGCCTAACAAGTTAATTTGTTTTTTTTTTTGTCTCGTTTGTTTTTGCGCAGTGCAAAAAGACAGAACAAAAAAAAAAAAAAAAAAAATTAAAAAAAAAATTTATGGTACGAGTTGAAATCCCAGGAAAAAAAAAAAACACAACTTGCAACAGTGGAAGAAGAGTAGAGGGAAGTTTTTCAATGATATTGGGAACAAGAAAGTATTTGTATAGTGTAAATAATAAAGATTAAATTTTTAAACCATTTTGAATCTATTTATAAATGTTGATGATGTTTAAATCTGTTTTGATGTATTGCTTTTGAATTTTAACGTATCTAAGTTTGATCCAATTTTTATTCTACAGATAAAATTGTACTTGGCAGCACATAGTTTCTATGTATAAATAAGTAGCTTTGGTTTTAACTATGATTTGATCAGATCATGATGTTTTATGTACACACATTGGTATATATATTATAAAAGCTCAGAAAAGAACAAACAATCAATAATGACTGAAGCCGCTACCAAAAAAATGAGAACCTCCACCACTTCTCCATTGCCAAGACCAACCAATGTTGGTATCAAAGGTATGGAAATCTACATTCCATCCCAATGTGTTTCCCAAGAAGCTTTGGAAGAATACGACGGTGTTTCCAAGGGTAAATATACCATTGGTTTGGGTCAAACCAAAATGGGGTTTGTCAACGATGTTGAAGATATTTACAGTATGAGTTTGACTGTTTTGAGTCAATTGATTTCCAAATACAACATCGACACCAACAACATCGGTAGATTGGATGTTGGTACTGAAACTTTGATTGACAAATCCAAATCTGTCAAATCTGTCTTGACCCAATTGTTTCCAGACAACAAAGACACCGAAGGTATTGATTCTGTCAATGCTTGTTACGGTGGTACCAACGCTCTGTTCAATGCTTTGAACTGGATCGAATCCCCATCTTGGGACGGCAGAGACGCCATTGTTGTTTGTGGTGACATTGCCATCTACGACAAAGGTGCTGCCAGACCAACTGGTGGTGCTGGTACCGTTGCCATGTTGATTGGTCAAGATGCACCAATTGTCTTTGACCACGTCAGAGGGAACTACATGGACAATGTCTATGATTTCTACAAACCAGATTTCACCAGTGAATACCCAGTTGTTGATGGTCATTTCAGTTTGAGTTGTTATGTCAAAGCCTTGGACAATGCTTATAAATCCTATTCCAAAAAAGCCATCAAAGCCGGTTTAGTGGAAACTCCTGTTGGTGAAGAAGCCAGTGGTATCGACCAAACTTTCGATTACAACTGTTTCCACGTTCCAACTTGTAAATTGGTTTCCAAATCCTATGGTAGATTATTTTATAACGATTTCAGATACAATCAATCCATTTTCCCAGAAGTTGATGCTAAATTGGCTGAAGAAGATTACGAAAAAAGTTTGTTTGATAAAAACATTGAAAAAACTTTTGTTAATGTTTCCAAGAAAAGCTTCAACGAAAAAGTTGCACCATCTTTGATTGGTCCAACCAACATTGGTAACATGTACACTGGTTCTTTATACTCTTCTCTATGTTCTTTGTTGACTTATGTTGGTAATGAAAATTTACAAAACAAAAGAATCGGTATGTTTTCTTATGGTTCTGGTTTGGCTGCTACTTTGTTTTCTTGTAAAGTTGTTGGTGACGTTACCAAGATTATTGAAAATTTGCAATTAGACGATAAATTAAACAGTTCCAGAACTGTTGCTACTCCAAAAGAATATGAAGAAGCCATTGAATTAAGAGAATCTTTACACCACAACCCAAGAAATTACAAACCAAAAGGTTCAAAAGAACATTTGAGAAAAGGTACCTACTACTTGGTTGAAATTGATGATAAATTCAGAAGATCTTATGCTGTTCATGAATAAATGAAATTTTCAGTATAAGTATGTATATTTTTTAACCTGGATCGAATATGTCCTCTTCCATTTTTTTCATATAGTAGCCTATATATTCAAATTTATAATTAAAATAAAGTAAACATAAAGTGAAATCAATACAAATTATCATCAGAAGATCCTTATTGTGTCTTTGCTTTTTTTCTGACGTTATCATATTTGTTAAGATGTCTCACAGTTTTCTAACAACTACAACCTTTTTTTCGATGAGATGAAATTAACTGTTTTCAAGAGAAGCATGTTCTCTACTCACGTGATGTGCATTCTCAGAATGAAATAAACACATGCATTCATTCTATCCTACCTTAGTAACCCGAAGTCTCATGTTTGAAATAGGATCCTTCAATGATCAAATGATCTATGCTTTGATGTCTATGTTTATGCAAAAAAATATTTTTGCTGTAGGTTTTTTTTTGTTTCTATTTTTTGCATATTTTTAACCAATAAAAATGCAGATATGGACTACATAAAGAAGTATATCATTTTATACGGAAATCATGCACATACAGAAAAATGAAATAAAAAATAGCATACAACCCATACACCACAATGATTATGAACAAAGAAAAAATAAAAAAAACACAAAGGAAGGAAGAAAGGAAGGAAAAAGTAGGAAGGTAAAAAAAAACACTCATCAAATCAGGTTTTAGGCTGTATAATGATGTAGAACAACTAGATAATTAAACTGTTCAAAAGCAAACAAAAAAAAAAAAACTAAAAAAAAAAGAAACGAATAAAACATTTATAAAACCGTACAAAGTTATATTATGCATAATTTGAAAGGCAAGAAAAAAAAACACCAATAAAAAAAAAAAAAAAAACTAAAAAATAACTCACAATCTTGTTTATTCAGCAGTAAGTGGTGGGTGGTTCATGATTTGATTGTGCGGGGGGAAGAGGAAGAGAAGTGATGATGTTGATTTAGAATTTAATCCTAACGTTGTGTATCTTTGTTAGGAGTTCTCTTGGAATGTTGTGTGTAAGATATAATGAGTCTTCTCGTAAGTTTCTTTTGATAGTCGACAAAATGAATATCTAAAAGACCAGTAAAAACTACAAACCAACAAGACACCCATCAACATATCAATTTTTTTCCACATAAAACAATCTTTTATACATTACAACATCGGTTCCTATTGATACATACTATACGTAATATACGGACAGTAACACACAAATACGAGGATAAGAGCAAGTACAAAAGAAGCTTAACGTTTAAATTTTGTTTTCTTCTTTTTTTTATATGTTTCCATAATATTGTATTTTAGTTTTATTTTATTATATTCATTTGAGCCTTTAATAACAAATTTTTTTGGTAAAAAAAAACACTCAAGTTCAAGATCAAAATGCACTTTCGAAACTTCAAGTTTTACTCTAAGAGTTATACCACAACATCTACGTCTACTGCCAATGCACACGTAAACACAGTAGCCCATGCTATAAATGGACAAAGTGCTGTTTCCACTGTTGCAAATGTTGTTGCTTCTGCCGCTTGTGCAGCTGCGTCTGCTGCTGCGAATGCAGTGTCATATAACTCTCTAAACACGATTAATGATGATAAAAGAAAAGAACACTATTATAAACAAGGTTTATCTAGTGAATTTTTTGAAACTTCATACGTTGTTACACCAGAAGAACAAAATGTTGAAAATGTAGTCACTTTTAGAAAACCCACTGCTGGTAGTATGAGTCATGGAAATCATAATAGTAGTAATAATGGGTTTATCAACTTTTCATCAAATTTGAATCCAAACTCAAGATCATCTAATAAATACAGAAATCGTGGGAACGGAAGATTCAGACAAAGATCTAGAAGATGTAACAATAGTGGCAACTATTTTAAAAGTAACACTCAGTTTGAAACGATTCGTAACGAAGAAGAAAGTTTCAATTTTGATTTCACAGACAATTACAATTACAAATTTAAAAATAAAACAACAAACAGTTTTAGAAACAATTCAACATACAACAACAGCAATAACCAAATAAATTGTGATGGATTGAATACATTAGGTGCTAATATTAGCTATATCAACATTGATCAACAATTAGACATGAACTCTTATAGTTACATGAAGCTTCAAAGAAGAAATTCAGTGGATTTCATTTGTGACAGTAGCAATACATCCAATGGAACAAGGTTATCCAGAAGTATTAGCACTAGTATTTATGACAATGCGAACAAAACTACTTTACGTGCTAGAAACTCAAATAATGCTAGTACTTCTAACTACGCAACAAAATTGAATTTAGGTATGAAAACAAAGGACAGCAACACTAATGATTTTAATGATAAGGAAAATATGAATACGACAATGATAAAAAGAACAAGAAGTAAATCAATCAACACGGGAAGTATAGCCTTAAACAACAGAAAGTACCTACAACAGATTTACAATTCTAGCAGTTTCAACCACACAGCTATGTTCACTGTGGAAGACATGGCATTGCCTCAAAACAATGCTTTTGTTACTAAAAGATATTTATCAACAGATGTTCATTCAACAAGAGATTTGAATGTAGAAGAATTTCAAGACAGTGAACAATCAGTTTTGAAAACTGAGCATAATAAGAAAATTTCCACCAAGGATTTAAATTTGAAAGTGGAGACTCAAAGCGCACATAACAACATAATACGTGAAAGATCAAATCCATGGCTAGTTGATACTGAAGAAACTTTGAACAAAGAAACTTTCTTACAGCAAAATATGAAAGAGATTGATTTATGTTTTGAGAATGAAGACTACAACAAAATCAACTCATTATACATGGCTTTGAAAAGAAATGACATTTTCCCACCTTTGGAAACTTTTGAAAAAATAATTGCTTCTTTATGTTTAAGAGATTTGGACTCTAAAAATCTGGATGAAAGAATGTTCAATTTATTAAACTGTTATCAAGATTTAATTAATTCTAAAAAATACCATCCATCTAATGTGATTTACGATAATGTGATTGCTACTCTACTAGAAGGCTCGATTTTAGCTAAAAAAATTGGGAATTTCAATGGGTTGGATTTTTTTAAAATTGCAATCGAATTGTTTAAAACTGTGGAAAAACAATCTTTACAAAAGCCATCCGAAAAACTGTTGAACAATTTAATGGTTTCAATCAATTTATATCCACATGGTTATGTTTCTTTGAAAGATTTCAATTCTAAAATTGCTGCAATGTGTTCAAATAAAACCCACCTATATTATATTGCTACTTTGAAATACAACCAGGATCCTGAAATAATTGAATCATTAATTAAAGAGTACAGACACAAATCTTTTGATAATAACGATTCAAACAAATACAAAGTTTTGAGTGTTGCAATTGAAAGTTTGATCAGATCAAACAATCTAGTCAAGGCTTCTAAAATTTTGGACGATTCGATCATGGAAATCAAAAACTCTAATGGGCAAAGCAAAGATATTCATATTTTATTGACGAAATATTTGATTAGTTTAAGTGCTACTAAGGACAATTACAAGAAAGCATATAAAATGTGGTATAAGTTTTCCAAATTGACTTGGATCCCAGCTTTCAGTTATGATTTCTACTTACAATTCTTATCAAATGTTTTGAACAACAATGACTGGGATTTAGCTTGTAAGTTGTATTTTTACATGTACACAGCAAATTTCCCAAACAAAAACCTAAAGGATTCGGACAACATAAAAGTTGAAGCAAGTATGAAATCTGATGTTACATTCAACCCAGATAACATGGATTCACAAGTGGAATTGTTGCTAAA
Organism: Hanseniaspora occidentalis var. citrica; assembly: GCA_030573535.1. Lineage (NCBI taxonomy): Eukaryota > Fungi > Ascomycota > Saccharomycetes > Saccharomycodales > Saccharomycodaceae > Hanseniaspora > Hanseniaspora occidentalis. The sequence continues at coordinate 8,652 of JAJMDI010000225.1, forward strand.
CCCATATAATATCGAATATATCCATTCTCATTTTTTGAATATTGCTTTGAATAATAATTCCAAAAAAGTTATTTTGACAATTTTAGAAGAATCTATGTTGAAAAATTATAAATTTGATTTACCACTATACAACAAAATTTTTGAACATTTGAAGAATTATCAAAAGAAATCTCAAGATGACTATTTGTTGAGATTTATTGATGCACACGGCAAAATGTTTGAAACTGCTAGTAATTTTGAGAAGTTTGAATTTTTAAATTCAATTGTAAACAATTACAAAAATCAGGTGTTGTTGAATAATGTTGCACAATTGTCCTTTTTCAAGGATATCTGCAAGAATTTCAAGAGTAATTACAATTTTAATTACTCCGGATTGATTTGTGTTTTTCAAAATATCTGGAACTCCCCACAGAGTATTTTGTCCTCCAGCTCTAATTTGGAATTACATGCTTTTATTGTTTCTGAATTTCATAACTTAGACTACCAATTTGAAAATGTAAGCAACGTTAATGATAAAAATAAGGTGTTCCAAGAATTTAAAGTCAATGTTACAGAAAAATTTAAAAGGTTGATGATCAATTACAAAAGACTGAATTTAGACCCTACAATTTTGAGTGACCGTGTTATTCATCTAGCCACCAGAGTTTTAGATATCCCTGAAATTAAAGCAGATGATTACATTATCCCCGGTGATTGGGACAAGACGTACCCTGTGCATCTAGGCAGTAAACTAAGAAAAGCAACTAAACAAGGCTTGAAAGACTATCAAATTTTGAAACAAAAAGGGTATTGTTTTGATTGGGATACTTATTACACCTTGATGACCAAGAACTGTATTGACATGGATATCATTTCTAATTTGATTTCTTTGAGTCCTAGTGAAGAAAAGTTGAATGCTGCTCTAAACACTTTAATCTCAATCAACAATCCTAAAAATTTGGGGAAATATGTTTTCGAAAACCCAGAATTTGTTTCTGTTATTTTACCGAGATTGAATGATGCCTCATTGTTGAAAATCATTAAAAACGTTCCAAAGATTTTATATTTTATTTCTAAAATTGATTTTGCTGTAACCTTCAAACCAATCAAACAACAAGTGAAGTACGAAAATTTCATCAAGAATATATACACAAAATTGTTTGATCAACAAAATTATACTCAACTTTTGAAATTGAATCAGCATGTTCCAGTATTGGATTTGAGTATGTTGTTGAAATCATATTTGAGAGTTGGTGATTATGTGCAATTTGAAACTTTTTTCACCAAATGGAGCTCTAAAATGGCTCAGAATGAAGTTAACGATGTCAAAGCGGAATATTTGGTAAACATGAAAAAGTACGATGCTGCCTTGGCTGCATTAAATAGCTCCGAACAACCGACTCCGCATAAAACTAATGATTTGAGAACATTTGTTATGTTTGTTAGAGATTGTTTGTCCAAAAAGCAAATTGTTCATAAAATTGATCGTCCAATTGAGAATACATTGCAGTTAGCCAACGTTTTGTGTATGTGTGATTCGAAACAAGAAATGGCGTTAGTTATGAATGATTTTTTGGAAACTCATACATCTATCAAGAATCGTGATTTAATAGCTATGACTCCTTACCAGGTGAAGTTTGAAGTTTTAGACCAAATTTTGAACAATTTAATGTCGGTTTTAAAACTTGAGCCTGATTCTGACGTTGTCGGTCAAGCTGTATTTAAAAAGTTGACCAATTTCTTCCAATTCAAGGCGTTCTTGTTTGGTAATAGTATCGAGCCTGAACAATTAGTGAAAATTTTAGATATTTGGAATGATGTTTCGCCACAAAGTTTGGATTTTGCCTTCAACAACTTGGCTGAAACTATTTATTACGACAAAAACTGCCCATTTGTGACATTAAACGATTATTGTACTTTTGATATTCAAGACATTGCAGTATCTTCTGCTGTTTTTACCAAATTTATTGAACTTTACACTGAAAATAATGAGTTGGAAAAAGTTGAAAAAGTTAAAGCTTTAGAAAAAACATTTTTGAATTAATAGTACGATTTTAACTGAATTGATTCTTTATTACGTATATATATATATTATTTATGACTACATGGATTGTATCTTACAGATACAGTCTATTTTTTAATGACCCCGATTTTTATTTTTTTAATATATATATCTATGAATGTTTTTCAATGAGAAAGTTCTTGAAACTTTTGTGTATTATCCAAATATGTACTCAAAGCTGCAGCTAGAGGAGGAATGTCCATTATTTTTTTAATTATCGCTGGTTTCAAATTTTCACAGAAAGTAGCTGTAACTTTTGTTTTGGAGTTTGAAAAATATGTTAACAACACTGAAGTTGTGTTGGAGACGTCAGATAATTTAGCTGGGAATTGTACAGATCCTAATTTTGTTTGCTTTGGAAGTATACTGGTGGAATCTTTCTTTTGAGATTGATTAACAGAAGATCCATGGTTTCTACCAATGTTTTTAGCGATTTCCATCAAAACCTCTGGCTCAATCATAGCCAACTTGTTACCTGTAGGGATGTCTACTGCAAATGGTCTTGGTTTGATACCTTTCACAACAAATCTTTTCTTATTAGAATCTTGTGGGTCTGGGAAAACAACAGCTGAGGCAGTAGATATACTGTTGGAGACGTTTTTTATAAAATCAACAGCAGCAATCATTTTTCTGTTATTTTCTTTGACTGTTTTCCCAAATAAAGAATCGTAACATCTCCATAGTTTGATTTGAGTAAACTCAGCATCCAAGTCTGGTTCAAAACAACATCTTAAAAAAGCTGTAGATCTTGCTGGTTCTTCTAGTTTTAAAATTTCTTCAAACAGAGCTGGTTTCAATTCAGGCGGTGTATCTGGGATTTTAGGTTGAACTCTTTGTATTAGTTTAATTTGTTTGTTATTGTAATGATTATAGTCAGGTATATTTTCAATATTGAAAGATAATAACCTTGGAATAACCGCATTCAAGACGTTTAATCTTTCTTCATTTTCAAACAAATTCTCAATTCTAGAATTCCCTTGTAAAATGTATTGATGTAAGAAATCCAATACTGCTAATAACAATTCGTCATTACCATGATCGTTTGAGTTGTCATGTAATAATAAAGAAACAATTTTGGTCAAAGTTGAGTCATCCAAATTGATTGCTGTTTTGGAATAATTTTTGGTAGATCTTACAAGTAATCTTGAAAAAGATCTTAAAATTGAAATGATCAAGTATTTATCTTTTGTTTTCTGGAAAATAGCAACCAAGTTTTTGAAAAACAATTGGTCCTGATCGTCATCTTCATCATCATTATTATTATTATCTTGATTATTTGTTTCAATTTGTTGTCCACCGTGACTTGAATGTTTATTTGAATGCGTTTCAATAGGTTGAATAAAAGAAGCAATTGCCTCCATCAAATCAATAATATAATGTTGAAATTCTTTTAAAAAAGGTTTATTTTCATAATAAATTTGAATTTCCCCATACAATGACTTTTTAATGAAAATCAAATATTTCAAAATTAAATTTTTAAAACTTGAATTATTTAATTTAATCAAATTGGTAATATTGTTTAAATCTTGAGACAAGTTTCTAATGATCAATATACAAGTCAAAGAGTTTTCCACAACACTAATTTCTTTTGTATCAAAAGGTTTTGTGAAATCCAACAATTCGTAACTTTTCAATGCCATATCAATAAAGTCTTTATACAATTTTTGGAAAATTGAATTCCCAGAATCTTTTGAACTCAATTGTAGTAGTTTTCTTAAACTCCACATGATTTCATATTGCTCTTTTGATTTAAAACTCATCACAATTCTATTCAACTCTTTATTCAATGGTGTTTTTTTTTGAAAATTCAGTAAATGATCTTGTAAGATATTTTGTTGTTGTTGGTTATAAACACCACTGTTACGGTATCTCCCCGAAGCAGCTTGGATAGATTCATTGACTTGATTGATATTTTTTGAAAGCAAAGTATCAATGTCCAATTTCTCAAAATTGCTTTTAGAAAACATAGGAATGTTGTTCAAATTGATAGTAGCATTCTTATTGTTTATAACAACAGAACTTTCAGATCTAGCTCTCTTTGTAGGAACAGCCAACACTGTTTTGAAATGGTTGTGTTTTACCGCTGGACTGGTAACATGTGTGTTTTGATGATCTGACGACATACTATTAGTAAACAATCTTGGTCGTAAGATACTTTTTTGGGTATTGTTCTTATTTTTACAGTTTTTAAGATCTATATATTTACAAATTTAAATTCGAGAGGCTTTTGTTTAATCGTTATAAGTGATGTTGTTGTTTTTCATAAAAAAAAATATGTGTTGTGTATGAAGTACACGAAATGTATAAGAACAAAGAACTCAAAAAAAAAAAAAAACAAATATTGAAGAAACACTGAAAAAAAAAAAAAACAGAAAAACACAAGAATCGGGTAACACACAAATGATAAAATACACTGGTCACATGACATGTTGCACTTTTTTTGTAAATTACAGTTCATGTGATATAACTATCATATTTTTAATATCACGTGCCATAATTGAAAATAAGTGATTCAAACAAAAAAAAAAAGGTGGCTGATATTTGGGTTTGTCCTTCTCTGTCTCTGTCCCTTTCAACCCGTTTACTTCTTCTCTGAATTGTTGTTTCCTCTCCCCCTTAAATTTTGTATAACAAAAGAAATTGAATTATTGTGTGAAATGTTTTGAAAAAATGTAATCTAATAATTCTGTTGATGTAGAGTACCCTTAAAAGTATGCCATTTGTTGTAATGTGTTGACACACTATTTATGCAAGAGAGCAACTGTAAACAGTAAAGCCCAGTTTGATTTGTCTTGCGTTTGTTGATTGTTGTATATGAAATATTGCATTGACAGAATGGCCAATCCAAATAATAAGGAATATTGACATCATTTTTGTAAGAAGTGAAGACCATTAAAATCCAATGGAGTAGAAGAATTAGCAATATACTATTAAACTACTATTAAACTGTCAAGTTTTTTTTTTTTTTTTTTTGGTTTAGACTCTTTTCAATACTGCTTTATTGTAAGTGATGTATATATGAGTAGATGATGTCATTTTAAAGGGGTGGTGGAGTATACCAATCGGTATTTAGATATTGATTTTCAAAGTAACTTGTTGAAAAACCACTCACAGACACTGCTAACAACTAAACTAGGATTAACGGGCTTGTGTGGGATAGATTTTAAAATACGATATTCGGAAACATCAAATAGAGGGTTTTGTATTTCTTGTATAAATAAGGGTTCTTACTATGAATATTTTCAAAAAATATTTTTTATATATAAATAGTGCGTCCATATGGATTTACCTATTGGCACTCCATATTTGTTCAGTATATTACTTTAAAAGCATTAACGTAATATCTATAATAACAACTGAAAAAAAAAACAAAGTACAAAACCCAGACAAATATAATAGATAAAAAATGAAGACAAACAAATTTAACATTACAATTTTCTATATATATTCGATTTTATTGTGTATTGGATTGAATGATAATTTCATCCAGCCAGTACAAACAAAGTCATTACTAGAACCAAAACACAAACATTTTCAATTTGGCAAATCTTCCTCGTCCTCTCCTTCGATTTTTGAAGGTTGGACAATAAATGATTTCAAATCATACTTAAAAGATCACAGTCCAGAATATATCAATGAAAAGGCAGATGAATATTTGTCTAAGGATAATTTAAAAGAGTTGGAAAAGAAAGCTGCCAAGATTTGGCATGAAGGCTACGATGCTACACTGGACACTGTTTCTGATTATTCTCAAAGATTGTTTGAGTATATTGAACCACAACCTTGGTATAAAAGATGGAATCCCTTTGTTTCTAAAAATTTAAACACCAGGGGCTTAGAGAAATATCAACATGTTAAAAAGAAAAGTGGTGAAAAATTAAAGGAAACTTCGGAAGACATTGGTGAGTATGCTTTTGAAAAAGCAGCAGATGCGGGAAAATATCTGAAAGATTATAGACACAGAGTCTATAAAGACGTGATTGTTCGTCAACCTTGGTATAAAAGATGGAACCCATTTGTTGCTAAGAGCTCCCATGAAAAGGGCCGTGAAAAATTAAAAGAGTTGAGAAAACAGAGTGGAGAAAAATTGGATAAGCTATCAGAAGATGTGAAAGAAAAGGGACAAGTTGTGCAAAAGAAGGGACTTGAAAAATTGCATGAATTGAAGAAAGATTCTGTGGAAACAGGCTCATCCATTTTATCCAAGGTTTCCGAAAGTGGTTCTAGTATTGTTTCTGTTGCATCAGATGTTGTGGTCACTAAAGGTTCTGACTTGAAAGACACCATTAGCGACAAGTCTTCCAAAGGGTACGAGAACTTAAAGGATACTCTGCAAGATAAAAAAAAAGATATCTCGGAGTGGTTGTTTAATACATGGAATACTGTTGATTTGGAAAACTTTTTGAAAGTACATGGTGTTCAAGTGGCCGATAATATTAAAGAGAATAAAGATGCTTTAATTAAGCTATGTAAACAAAACTTTAAGGAGATTTCATCTAAATTGGAAAACAGTGGTTATTATATCACTGACTCATATTTCAATAGTTGGGACGTTGAAGATATGAAAACTTGGTTAAAAGAAAACCACATCAAGTTTAAAGATAACGCAGAGTTGACTAAAAAAGATTTACAAAAAATCATCAAGAAAAATATTTACCAAGTCAGTAGTAAAATCGATGATTTGAAATTTGATACATTGAAAAACTTACATTTAGAAGATTACAATGTATTTGACACAAAAAAGACACCCGATGTCAATGTTTTTGAGAATTGGTCTGTCCCAGATTTGCAAAAATGGTTTAAATTACATGGAATCAAATGGAAATATTCTTTGAAAGAAGGAACTGATGTTATATATAATGATGCTAATAAACACTTGGATTTATTGCAAGAAGATGCTAAATGGTACCTGGATAAATTGAGTGATGATTTCCAGAAGAATATGGGCACAAATCCTGGGTTTTTGACAAAATCCAAAAATCAAGTTACCAATGCATTTGGTTCTATCTACGAGTCTTTAAAAGAATCAGTTCCTTTCACTGGCAAGAAGGGGAAATCTGTTTCTGAATTAGCTGATAATGTGATTAACGATACATTTTTAGTTGGTGTTGAAAAATGGCCAATTGAAAGAATTAAATCTTTTTTGAATTCCAGAAATATCAAATATAAAGCAAATGCTACCAAAAAAGACTTGATTTCTTTATTGACAAACAACAGAAACAAAAAACTGATCAATTTCAAGAAAAAGACCAAAGATACTCTGCACAAGGCGGGAAATGCTGTCACTGACAATGCAGATGACGAATGGTTTTTCCAAAATTGGTCATTAGATAATTTGAAACAATGGGTACATGACTACAATCCTGTGTCTTCAAAACAACAACCTGAACTTTCTATTTTAGAAAAGGCAAACCACAAATTGTCAAATTTGGTTAGTACTGCACATGACGATTTAAGTGATTTATGGGAAACAACATTTCAAAAATGGTCTATTGAAGATTTAAAGAAATACGTTTCAAGTTTTGGTTACTCTTCTGATAATTTATCTAAGGAGGAAATGTTACAAATCGCAAAGGAAAACACTTTATGGTTTTTATCTGGTGGTAAATATGAAAGAACAAAAGACAAGTCGTATTATCAAAGATCCAAGGATTATATAAATTATGCCTTTCAACAGGTTCCATTTATTAACAGTTGAATTACTGACTAATAAACTGGTCCAATATATATATATAGCAAACAATATGTAGGTAGCTTTTAAAAAACAATGGTTTAAGTAAAAGTTATGAGAAATAGTACACTAACTTGCCCTGCCGTATGGCCTATGTAAAGTTTTTTTTTTTTTT
>JAJMDI010000226.1:0-16501 GCA_030573535.1 Hanseniaspora occidentalis var. citrica
AAAAAAAAAACTAATCATGAAAAAAATTACATATGAAAACTAGTAATATAAACATGGCTATAAAAAATTCTAGATATTGCCCGCAGACACCGCCTAGGGACCAACGGCCAGATTGTCACGCGACGATTTATACTTGTCGCGTGCTTGTTCGTTATGCGAGGAATCATCATCCATCTCACTGTTTATGCCCTGTAGTGTCTTAGATAAAGCTTCGGTCGCACCAATCAAGGGACGAAGAAGCATCACAGGTGTTGTTTTAGCCAAATAGATTGCTGCTTCTCTGTTTGTTTCTGCATTGGAGACCTCTCTTTTTGCTTGTTTAGCTAACTCAAAAGCCGCAGAGAAGTTTTTCCCGACTGAATCATATGCCTTAGAAAGCCCCTCGTGTGTGTTTGAAGGCTGGTTCGAGTATAAACTTTTGTTTTTCTGTTCAACGAAAGGAGCACTGTTTGGCCGATGTGGAGCAAATAAATCAGGTGCTGATTTTTGGATTTCGTTTTCAAGAAGAGTATTTGCCCTCCGAGGGCTGTGCAACAAAGTTTCTTCGTCACTCGGCTGTAGAGAGTGCTTCAAAGAGGCTTCTGTAGACTCTAAAAAGTTCTGAGTCCCTGTTGTCAAATGCATCCCAAGTCTCACAATTTCTGTCGACGTGGTCTTTCCAAACACGTTTACCCCTTTTTGAAAACTACGCAAAAGTCCCTGGTCAGTATACTCTTTGCGCGGAACATCCACTAGAGCCTTCATTCCAGAGCCTAAAGCCATCATGCTTTTCACAGGCGCCACACCATTTAAAACACCAAGTCGTTGCGTTTTCATGATATCGTCCAACCACACTGCCTTTAGATGCTCAGCCAACACATCAAACCCATCCATACCATAAGCAATCACGTGTTTGAGCAACACTTCCGAGCTCTCGACCACTAGCATAGTCTTTAGCTCATTCAAAAGTTTACTTCGAAAACCCTTGTTTTTATTTTTTACAGCTTTGAAATCAACATTAATTTTTAATGGGTGTATTTCAAACTTCTGCAAAAATATAATGTCTGGATATTCGTCAATCAACTCAAATCTTTTGTCTTTGAAGGTGAAGAACCTTACTAAAAAGTCAAGCATGTCCTCGTGAATATGTAGTTTTAACGGAACAATATCTAAAAGCATTTTTAGTTCCGTCGCATAGAGATAGTCAACTGGCCTCACATTTTCTAATTCAAAACTGACCATCGGCGTGTTTGCATGATTGTAGTGATGCACAGAGAAGCTATCTTTGTAGGAAGTTAAGAACTTATTCCAGTTAGATGTAGGGACGTTGTCAAACACTTCTAACAGTTGCACTTTTAACTTCAATCTGTTCAATAGATCACCGGAACCATCTGACTCTTCTCTTGTAGGAAAATCAACAGCGTAGTTGAAGAAATCCACCTTTAAGTCTTTCACCTTGATAAGTCCCTTGTATTCGGTGGTCTTTTGCAATTGCATTATATTTCCCGACTGTCCGTCATTCTGTATTGCTTCGTTAACAGATTTGAAAATAGAGTCAGAAGCGTCTTGGTTTTCGGCTGGGTCAAAATATATGGAGCCAAACAAAACTTCTTTTTTGCCGCTGGGCTTTGTGAGTTTTTTGCAGATGGAAGATCTCGTATGCTCCCACTCGTACCCGTCATATAGCTGAATGTGCGTGTTGGAGACTAAAAGTGAGACTTCTATGCTTGTCGGGAACTTAGCTTCTGCTGTCAGAGCGGAGTTGGAATCTACATTTCCCGCAGCTATGTTATCTAGATAATTTTTGTCAAGTCTAAAACGACCCAACACCCGGCCGTTGCGATTTGTGCTCTTGTTTATAGGCACTTTTTTGAATGAATTTCTCAGCGGTGAATAATAGTCTGAGTTAATAATATCTGATAAATTCACTTTATGTGTGAGTTCAGGGGCGTATTTTAAACTTTCTGGGAAAGTCACGTTGTAGTTAATATCAATACACGTTTGAACAAATGAGTGAAAAGCATCGCAGCAAAATGATCCAAAGAGGTCACTGATTGTAAAATATAGCTTTTTCTGCTCAAACTTGATTTCAGTATTTTTTAGCATCGCAACCTGAGACTGTTTTGCTGACCCACTTAGGTCTTCACAAAGTACAACACTACAAGTTCTAATGTTGCCTTTAAAAACATTATTGTTGTATCCCATAGACAAAGTCGGGATTTTTAGCACTAAAGCTGTGGAAAGCCTGTAGGGTTTGAGAGTAGCTTCAATTGTCTTGGTTTTAATTTCAATTTTGTTATGGGGTTTTAAAATCACAGAAATGGCCCTAAGGGTATCTGTCGTTTTTACTGAACCTGTGAAGTGAGGATGTGTGACTTTCAAACTGCGAATACCAACATTGTTGTTGAAATTGGGCACTGGTTTGGGAAGCAACTCTACTGTGACACCATTCAAGACGAACTTAGCTGGATCAGAGTTTGTAGATACTACACTCATGCACAATGTGTCCACCGACAAAAGAGTTCGTGAAAGGTTTTTATTTACTAAAACTCTAAAAGAATCCACAGAGACTGTCAGCCCATTATACGTGATGTCAAAAGCACCAATTCGCACGTCCTTTGGCATCATGTTATGCATGTCGTTAATTCCTGTAAAAGTCATGGTGATATCATTCAGTATCAAAATCTTGTTTTCCGTGAGAGCTGATTTTTGAGTTTTGATATTTGACATTGCGCTCATGTAAATACTACTCTCCATCATAATATCATTATCTTCATCCTCTTCAGAAGGTGTAGTTTCAACAGTTTCTACGATTGAGACTCCCTGTATATTGAGGATTCTTGTCCTCTCCACTGTTTGAAGCTCTATAAATTCTATGTCAATGGTCAGACCGCTCTCCAAAAACAATACTCTTGTGTTATTCAACTTTATTTGTAAGTTGGATAAAGCCATATCAATAATTTTATTCCTCATGGATTCGATAACACTTTTTGAAGGAGGGTTTGCCATCCCCTGATTTGCACTGCTGTTTGAATCTTCTCCTTGCAATATTTCCTGTTTTGATACCTCGTCTATTGATATCATCACTGAATTTGCCAAATCCATCACACTCTTTGTGATAGTAAAACTATCTATTTCATCGGTCTCGTGAGAGCCCACTGATGATTTTGTGGGCGAACCTGGTGAACTAACAATAAGATCCGTCCCATCTGCTTCAATCATTAGCCCGCCACTAATTTGGATGGAAATCGAGGCAACAGATCCGTTGGCAATCTCATTTGAATTTAGATTGACATCTTTGAATTTGAATAATCCATTTGCAACATTAAGGTTTTTGGGGTCGATGTTCAAGGGACTTTTGTCTATAAAGTATAATATGAGTTTCTCTAAAAGTGCGTTCTTTGAAAACCATGACGACATTGGTGAGCTGTATTTTTATGTTTTGTGTGTTTGTTCTCGTCTTTGGAGTTGATCTAGTTGATGCAGGAAACTAAAGTGATTTTATTTTGCCTTCAAGAAATTCCTTAAATTTTTGCCAGGATCCCCTGAAATTGTTTGCGGGTACGTATAATTTTCAATTTTTTTAGAAAAGAAACTCAGGATTAATTTACAAAAAAACTAGAGCACGTGAATATTTAAAACTATATAATCTACATTCAACACCAAAAGGCGTACATTCTGTACCAAAAAGGTTTTGATGCAATATATGCTTTCTCTTCTTGGATTTCCTGTCTCACAAGTTCCATGTCACTACATCTTCTACCTGTGTCCAAGTCAATTTCAGATGCTTTTATCAAAGGTCTCCATGTCTTGGTACTTATCTTTTTGCCCAGATACATAACCAAAATTAAAGGAAAACTTAAATATGTTTCGAAGAAGTTGGTAGCGATTTCAGAAGTTGACATTTCTTTGAAACCTACCGGCCATGCAGAAACCCAGAATTCAGCAACAAAGACAGAACTGATAATGACAAGTCCATACCACGATCCCAAAACACCAACAGGCGACTTGAATGTCAACTCATCAAGAGATCTATTTTGTGCTGCCATAGCTCTTCTAAATCTAATATGGCACAGACAAATACCAGCCCAAGTAAACAATGCGGATAAACCAGACAATGCCAACAACCAGTTGAAGACATTACCCTCTGCGTTAGAAGCTGCCAAGAAAGCCAGTAACCCAAAGGCAGATGAGGTCAGAATACCAACTAGCGGTCTTCCTCTTCTGTCAATATAGTCAAAGTGCAACATTTGTGGTAAAAAGCCTTGCTGGGCCAGGGCAGTAAGGGTTCTTGAGCATGCAAAGATAGAAGAATTACCAACAGAAAGCACAGAAATGCAAATAACAATGTTAAACACAGATGGAAGACCTTTGATGCCGTGTGTGACCAGTGCAATAACGAACGGTGATGCAGCTGCATCAGCAGAGGATGTTCCGATTAATCTTGGATCTTTGTGAGAGACTAACAGACCGACCAATGTCAAGGATATCATGTAAAATATAGTCAGCCTCCAGAAAACCTGTTTGGCCGCTTTTGGTAGGGCTTTTTGAGGATTTTCAGTCTCTGCAGCGGCCAAGCCAACCATTTCAGATCCTTCAAATGCAAAAGCAGCAGAAACAAATACAGACATCGTTCCTTTGAAGCGCCCACCTGCAGTTGAACCAACAAACGCGCTATATGGGTGATGCCAGTAAGTTCCTCCAATATAGTGACCGTGTGGACCACCCCCGCAAATTAAAACAATCCCACAAATAATAAAACCAATGATTGTAACAACTTTCACCAAAGAAAAAAAAAACTCAGCTTCACCGTACCCTTTAACACCAAACATGTTCACAAACACAACACAAAACCAAAACAGGACAACAAATGCCTCTCTGTACTTTTTTGGAGTGTCCCAGTAATTAACAGTGATAGACGCAGCAACAATCTCAAGCGGTAGAACAACTAGCCATTGTAGCATATAATTGAAGTTTGAGGCAAAGCCAAATGACTCATCAATGAACCTGGCTGCATATGTAGTGAAACCACCTGATACCGGATATTCGACTGCCAATTCCCCAACAGCAGAAACAACACAAAAAACAAAAGTAGCGGAGATACCGTAACCAATCAAAACACCTGCCGGTCCCGCATCTCTCATCGCTTTGCCCGACCCAATGAATAAACCAGTTCCGATGGCACCCCCGATAGCAATCATCTGTAAATGTCTACTTTTCAGATGTCTTTGCAAGGGAGCTCTGGCTGTTGCAATGGCAATTTTCTCGGCTGATGTTAAGTTTGGGTCCAATTCATCTAATTGAACTCGTTTGAACGAATCTTTGAAAGTTTGCCACTTGGACATATCTGCGACGCTGATATTTCCTTCGTCGGTTGTCCCTGAACTGGAAACTTGTACATTGACGTTGTTAGCTTTCTCTAAGTCGGTCATCTTTTTGTTTTTGATTGTTTTCTGTTCATTTCTTGTTTTCTTATCGGTATTTTCTGGATTGTGTTATCCCTATTCTTATATATGATTTTTCAAACGTGTGTATTGTAATCCAAATATGTGATCCACAGTCATGCTAGCTTATATTGAGTCATGTAGGGCTTGGTTTTTTTGTCTGTACTATTTTTTTTGGGTTTCACGGCACAGAGCAGGAATAAACTTTAAATACATATCAGTAGATAAGGCATTCCGCGAGGTTTGTTAGATGCTACTTCCACTATCAACAACATGAACAATGGTTAAAATTACCTTTTAAAGAAAAAAAACTAACATTCATTAAGGAAATGCGCAGAAGGTTTAGTTTTTTTTTTTCTTGTTAATCAGATTTACACGGGGTTCAAAGTCCGCTGAGCAATAAATGTTCAACAAGTAGCTGCTAGATCTTTATCAGATGATAGGTGTCTATTATTGTTCAATTATCATAAATACTGAAAGTAGCTATCAAGGTTCATAATAAGTAATTTAGGTAGAAACATATTTATTAGAAGAATAGGTCATCAATGTTTCTCTCAGATTTTTGAACTTGATAAGAAAGAAACTATATCTTATCTTTTTATTTGGGTTTTTTTTGAGTTTTTGTGATCGGAAATATTTTCCGCTCATCACATTATAGTCATTCTGAAAGAAAAATCTGTTATCTTAGTTTCATGATTTGCTCTTACCATAGTAATTAGCAAAGAAGTGTGACAACCGCGTGTGGGGTCCGGTTGTCGCATTATGAAGAACCAGATACTATGTGAATTTTTATCTTCAGATTGTACAATGAAAGTATCTGACTAGAATAGTGAAAAACTCACAATAGGAATATGATAACCCCATTTCTTTTCTGTCATGCTTGAACAGAAAAATGAGGAAAACAATACTTTATTTAAAAGTGTGCCTGAAATTTGAAGACTAAATAGTTTACACGTGATATTTTGACAACCAGATCAGTTCGATATGTGCCTTTGAAAAAAAAAAAAAACGTCGGGCACTCATAAAAACACCGTCAACCTGATTTTGTTTTGCCACCCGAGACACTCGGCCGAGATTAAGTGTCTACTAAATCACACAACTGTTTATTATCCACCAAGAAAACAGACCTACCAACAGGTACCTAATACTACATGCTCAACGTTAAAAAGCAAAAGATCACAGTATGCAAAATATGCCGGTCTAGAAAAATTAAGTGCGACCGTGGAAAACCAAAATGTTCCAAGTGTGTCAAATTAGGAATAGAATGTGTGTATGATTATGATGAACCAAACAATACAGTTAAATCTAATATGAACCACCCTCTACCATCTGCTTTTGATATATCATCTGCACGTACACACAATTACAGTATGCAGAACACTTTGCTTCCACTACCACTACCATACACTCTGAACCCGGGCGCTGTGCCCGTATCACCAATGTCCACACTGCCTGCTCCACCAAGAACTCAAAGCTTTCCAGAAATTTCACCTGATTTGTCTCATTTTAATTATACCAAGCTTACAACAGAAGATCTGAGAATTAACTTGAAAGACTATCCTAAGCCGGTTGTGATGATTGTAGAGGACACCAAGTTCTTTTCAGAACCATTCACCGTCGTTGGGTTTGTTCAGAAAGATCCTTTTCTTAAAGCATTATGTGGGTCATTTTACGGTATTGCAAACTTAGAATACTACTCGAAGGAATACGAAGGAGTCTCTAAATTGGTTGAAACTATTGGTTTCGAAAACCGAGGTGTGAAAGAAATATCTTTGATAACCTTTTTAAGCAAGATTATCAAGAGAAACGCATCCACTTCAAACAAGACAAAGCCGGAATTGTGGACGCCGAGCGTTCTTTTTTGGAACGATTTCAAGTTACCTAACCAGCTGTCTTCAGACGAGCTTCCACCATTTCTAGCTAACATCTTGGGAGATGTGGAGTCCGTCTTGCCTGATGTGGCAGCTATATCGTTTTTGCTTATGCATTTCTACGATACGATATATCCGGTACATCCTTATCTCAATGTGAGTGTTTTCAAATCAACGCTTGAGACTCTCTTAGTTGAAAAATCAGGTAGATACATTATCAATCTTGGACACGAAGATATCAGGAAAAAGCTTATAATATTGTCTATATTTTTGTTGATTTTAAAAATATCGCACTGCTCTTTGTCATTGACAGAAAATTTGCAGGCAAGACAGCATTTCATAAACTTAAAATTAGGAAAAGAGCAGAGCATGAATGGATCTATTATTGTGCTAGCTCAAAAGCTATACTCGTTACTAAACACTATGGAGGCGTCTGGTGAGGAGGGTTTGATATTTTTGATGTATTTGAATATGTACGAATATTTGAACAGTGAAAATGAAAACGTTTGTTTGTTACAGAAACAGATGCTAGTTTTGAACTCTATTCACGATTTTACCAAATTTTTGGGTTTGCACAAAGACATGAACTTGTTCCCTCACATCGCAGCGCTGAAATGCTTTGACGACGAGTACATTGTTCATCGGAAGAGATTGTATTTGGGAGCCACTTGCTGGAGGTTGGGGATTTTATTACCAAGTGGTTACGGTAATTTGAATGAAATTGCTGAGGTTGAGCTATTTATCAAAGAAAACAACAGCATTGTTCTTGATCCTGAGTATGAGTTTTTAGCTAAAAAGTTGAGGTTTTTTTTACTACTCTTGAAACTCAACAACGTTTCAAATAACGAAATGAATGTCTCATTGAAGGAGTTTAGAAAACTTATGAAGAGCTGCGAAACTGCGATTGCGAAAGACTTCTCTTTAGCATGTGTTATGGGGAGCGGAAAGAACAAGGTATTTGCGTCTGAGATTTTGCTGATGAACATTATGGGAAGATCGTGTTTGCTAAATCAAAGTTTTATTCTAATGGTTTATTTTGAAGACAAGGTTTCTCTAGGACCGTATGAGTATGGGCAATATCAAAGCGAATTCATGATAGAAACTTTTAGAATAGCTATGGAAACACTTGGTTTGATCTTGAACTACCTTGAAGGCAACTATCATGAGCAAATTCCACAGTCTCAATTGTACATGATATCTCAAGATGTGATATCTGCGATGTTCAAATGCTGGCTGGTGCTGCTTGCCATGAATTTGAGAATTGATTACGCGAAAAAAGCGCAACAAGCCATTCTTGCCTCAAAGAGCTTGATCTATCAGAAAAGCAATAGCACCGAGGATGCAGCTCGTCATGACTTGATGACTAAGTTAGATCATTTGCTCGCAGAGTGTACTGAACTTATGAGATACTGCGTTCAGCTTCTGACAAAAAAACTAACGACCAAATATTTTGCCTGCTACGAAATGGTTTGTTTATTTAGTTATGTAGTTCATTTGTTGGACATGGACAAGTTGACAGATGCGGCAGAGCGGTTCTGGAGCTTGATGAACTATATACCCTCAGAAATTATCACCAAAATCCAGTTGAAATGTGGTATTGATATATCTGAAACAACCCGGATGATCAGCAAATTGGAAAACAGCAATGTGTTGAGCAACATAGACGCTGAGGTGGTGACCACATTGCAAAAAATTATGGGTGACATTGATTTTTCTTTCAAAAAGAACACTATTTCCATTCCAACAATTGCCGAAAACCAAGAGCTAACTGACATTTTATCTAACGAATTGGACGAATATTTTACATTTTGGGAGAGCTCGGGAACAAAATTGAACGATCGTTTGTTTTGATATGTGTGCCGGTAGTTTTTAAATGTTGAATTTTCTGTAGTTTATACAAATGGGTGATATCTGAAGTTCGAAAGAACTTGGAGCTTGAAGCTTCAAAGATCTTATCATATCTAGATGCCGAGTTTACTAGTTTCAAAGAATATAGTTATCAAAGTTTGTGTAAAAACTTTTTATTTTTGTAAATGATACTATCATCACACAGAATGAAAAATTGTACTCTATGGAAGCTTTACAAACGTGTTTGTTTCGCATCAGAGTAAATACCATTTCTATTGTATTCGCACACGTGACTTTAAAAAAATAGTTTTTTTATTGAAATTCTGTTTTTTTTTCCATTCATCGATACTCACTCACTCTGTAAACAAGTGCTGCCAAGGTTTCTATTCATTTGGTATGATCAATCCATTTGTCTTTTCAAAAAAGTAGTTACCCTCTTCATACTTTCATGGGCAGAATTACAGTGAGTGAAAACTTTTCTTAAAAAACAGCTGTGAACTTTTCGGTTTTTTTCAAGATCTATCTTTTCACTAATGGATTATATAGCCTATTGATTTCAAAAACACGGCAATATACCAACTTGAAAGATGAGCTGGAGTTTGCTTATTGATTATGAGCAATTCGTAAAAGATATACCAACAACAGATCCAAATTATAGCTAGAAAGTATGCAATATTTTGGAATCATTGCGTCTTCAGAATGATTTAAACGGTTATAAGTTTACGAAATTCTTCAGTGCTATCTTCACCAGAACTAAATTGAGAAACAAAGAAATATCGAACGAATATGTGACGAAACTTAATACCATCTACGATTCCAATTTCTACCCTGACATAGTTGGTTTCCATGATACCTACTATGAGTGCCTAACCGAAGGTCCCACTGCCAGAGTCTTGGAATATATTGAAGAGAACTTGAACTGTCAAAACTACCATTACGAGCTGTGTACCAGATGCAATCCAAATGCAAAAACAACTCTTTCAGCTCTTCCTGTTCCAGAGGTATCTAAAGAATCTTTAAAGGCCATGTTCTGTTTATACTCTGTTATGAGTCATTTTAAAGAGTCACAGTTTTTACATTTCAGCTTGAAAAGGGCCTTTTCACCGTATGAAGACAGCAACTCAGATTGTCATATTGGCGCTATTTCTCCAAATATGATTTTCCAAAAAGTGAAACATATTCTTACAGCAAAGCTCGGCTATTCAGCTGTTGAGAGTGACCCATCGTTGTTTCGTCATGACCAGTATGGGCTTGCTTTGGTGTCTCGTTGGGAGATCTTAGTCTACTCCATGCATACAAAATCTGTACAAAATTTATTCTCAAATCATTTTCATTGGAACAGTATAGACAATAACTTCACATTTATGGGATACAAGATCAACATGAATAAATACATGCTTGAAACTAACTGGTTTGATTATGTTCAGGCAAAATTCTCAAAGATGTTCAATGAATATGGGCTACAAAGTATTAACACCGCAGCTGGATATCCTACTAATGGATATTTTGGGTATTTAGAGAGCCCACCACACGGTCAGCCGCAGCTAATTAATAAAAAATTTATCGAACATGAATCCAGATACGGTGGATTGACTTGGAGCTCCGATATGGACGTTTCCCAAAATGATCTTGGCGACTGTAAAAGTATGATTGGTGTGTTGAACTACGTTGCTTGGAACTTCAGATGGGATCTTCAATACTACGCTGCTGTATTGGGCAGATATTCTAAACTTCCAAATGATATTGTCTTCAATGCTCTGATGGGCGTATTTACCTACATCAACTCGACAAGAAACTTTTCCACGATGTATAAACCAATGCCAAAGTTAGCTCCTCTGACCGTGGATATATACACGGATGGACACTTCAAAAATAATAATCCATCATGCACTTACGGTGGGTTCATCATTAATATTTCAAAACGTTATTGGCATTCTAAAAGCAAGAGAATCGTAAACAAGGTCGAAAATGAATTTGTGAGTGCTCTTTCTGCTGCATATGATGCTGTCCAATATATTGCTCTTCATCAGGGTCTTTTAAAGAGCTTGGAACAATATACCAACAAAAAGATTGATTACAATTTGTACATTGAAAATGACTTATTGTATGAGGCTTTGGAAGATGTGAATAATTGTGAATTGACAGCTAGTTGGAAAAAACGTCTAACCGCTTTATATGCTTGGATGTGCGAGTACCAAATTTCTTGGTGCATGATCAATGACTCCAGAAATCCAGCATCTATGTTAACCCGTGACTCGAATAAAATTAGAGATTATCTTTTTGAAAATTCTTCCGATTTAAGATACGCTTATGAAGGGTATAAAGACCCATCTTACGATTCCGACGACAGCGATAACGATAATTGGTGAAAAGTAAAAAACTATTTTATTGATCGTTTTATGTTTTAAATGAAACTCAAAGTGGGCTTGTTTCTATTTTGAAGCAAACCATGTGCTTCTTAGAGGCCACTAGACGCAAGAAATCGTTTTGCTTCTAATGAATATACACGTTCTTTGCAAGCTGCAAACCTTTTCATTGCAATTGCTTGTAAAAACCCCCACTGCATTTTTAGTTTTAAATATGTTAAATGAATCGTACTATTGTGCCAGTTAATTGGTTGTCTCATCCTGCGGCGAGAGTCGTTTTATGAAAGATTATATAAACATTAGAGGTTATGTACAGGTCAAAACTGTGGAGCACATGTGTACCCCTTCCTGCGTTTGATAAACAGTAATTTACGTAAAAAATTTAGGTATAAATATCTGATGTAGGCTCAAGAGCAATCAAGATGCTTGTTGTTGTTGTAGTGTGTTCTGCCATAAGTGGGAACTCCTGCACTTATTTGCAATTTGTAATTAACAAAACTATAACGAGAAATAATCTGCCTCTTTCGAGACTAAATATGTGTCATCATTATCTTCCGTTTTTTTGAGACGCAATTCTTGAGATAAATGATAAAAACTTGATTATGACTATGAATAATAAGCCTAACTGGAAAAAGAAATTCTATTAAAAAGAAACGATGATTTTCTTTCACAAACTAGACATGCATATAAGCTCAGAAATGATTGGAGTATAACTGATCGATTCATAAAAGAAATTCGAACCTAGGCGATCACTTCAGCTGTAGCGATTGGCACACATTTTATTCTTCTGCACACGTATCCTAACTAGGAAGGTGAAAATTTTTCACTCGAACCGAGTGAAAAATTTTACTTTTTGAAACTTCTAAACATACTTACTTGAAAACCTTTAACTTTGCAGTTGTATAACACCTGAGAAAACAAAACTCAAGGAAAACAAACTATTGAAAAAAAAAACTAAAAGAAACAACGCACTCAAAGAAATATGACCTGGTGGTTGCTTGACGAATATGATGAACAAGTTAGGAACATATCCCCTAGTTCCCCTGCTCATAATCAAAAAATATCTGATATTCTAAAGGAGTTGTGCATTAAAAACAGCTTGAGGTTTGATAAAGCACTGGAACTATGCACTGTCATTATTACCAGAAACAAGTTGCAAAACAAAGAGATTGTAAACAAAAACATAATCAAATTAGATGCAATCTTTGAGGCAAATACCTACAACAACATAGCTGCTTTTAAGGAAGTTTATTACAACTGTATTTGCAACAGAGATACCTCATTTGTAGAAAAATACATTGAGGAGCACACAGTTCGTGCAAACTATCATTACGATTTGTGTAGCAAATGCAATCCCAATTCAAAGATCACTTTTCCACCTACCCGTGTTCCGAAAGTAACCAAAGAAACTGTAAGAGCAATCTTTTGCTTATATTCACTAACTGGAAATGATGGAAGCTCCCAATTTACAACCGTCAATTTAGAAAAAGCTTTTTCACCAACACATGCTAATGAAAATACGTGTAACATATTTGAACTACCACGTATCATTATATTTCAAAAAATTAAACAGGTTCTTACAGAAAAAATGTTTTATTCAGTGTCTGAGAGTGACACATCGTTGTTTTGTCACGATCAATACGGACTTGCCATAGTTTCTGATTGGCAAATTATTTTATATTCTAAAAAAACGAATGTTGTTAGAGACCAACTGTTAGAAAATTTTACATGTACATTTGGCACAAAGTTTACTGATTTTATGGGCTACGACATGAGCTATTTTACATCGATGATTAAACAAGACTCGAGTGAATATATTGCTTCAACATTTGAAGAAACGTTCATTTATGACGAAAGTTCCTTAGTTGTAAGACCGGTTGCAAGTCCTGCAAGTGACTATTTTGAATTCCTTGAAAGCCCACCGAATGACAACCCGCGTGAAGTAACAGAACAATTAATCAACCAGCAATTTGAGAATGGTGGCTTAAAATTCCCCAAATCATTTCATCACTTTAATATTGATGATGGACGCTTTAAATCTCTCGTATTTTCCTTGAAGTTACTTGTGTCCTGCGTTAGATGGGATTTACAGTACCACTTGTCTGTACTGAATAGATACGTTGACACACCCAATACTGTTGCTTATATTAGCATAGTTTATATTTTTAGATACATTTTTTCCACGAGGCAATTTTCACCCAAGTATGTACCTTTGCGTACTGATAGTTATCTTAAGATAGAAATGTTTACTAGTGGAAGCTTTAATCGTAAAACTGCGATGTGCGCCTACTCAGGATTTTTCATTCAGATTTCACAGAGTTACTGGCATTCGGAAACCAAGAGAATCGCAAACATTGGTGATAGCAGTTTTATGAGCAGCCTTACTGCTGCGTATGATGCTGTCAAATATGTTGTTCTTCATCAGAGCATTTTGAAAGTTTTGGAAAATTATTCCAGCAAAAAAATTACCTATTTTCTGCATATTCAAGATGACGCCTTGTATATGAATTTGAGAGGAGATACGGACAGTATACTGAATGATATTTGCAAAAATCAGTTAGACACTTTAATATTGTGGATAGAAACGTATTCGATTTGTGTGCATTACAAATCTAAAAGTGAAAATCCGGCATCCATACTAACAGAAAGTGCATCTTCTGCGAGAGATAGATTTGTTGGGCCTGTATCTGTAGACGATGCGTATAAAGTTTCCACAGACGTCGGTGAATGGTCCGATTATTAGATGGACGTATATGAGATTTTAAATGAGAGACTACACTTATATAGATTTAAAGACGACTGTTAAAAAAACACAAACATACCCAACCTAATAGTAGCGTCAGTCAAAAGATCTGCTCATTTTGTAAGAATAAGTGTAAGAAAAATTGAGTTTCGACTGATGAATTTTATCTCAGTCAGATAATAACTTATTTAACTCTTGTATTTTGTAGACTACAGATATATTGCTATATAAATTATAAGCAGGTCTATATCGAAACAATGGAATATACCCAGAATTTTTTGAATTATCTCAACTTTCTCTTGTACAGAACAGTCTGTTTTAATAAAGATTATGAACTTAAGTCATCTTTTAATCCTACTTGCGCTAAGCACACTTGTTTGTACAAAATATAATGTAAAGAGGCTTAACTATGTGACGTCTATTTGATATAAAAACAGCCTTTTGCGCTTATTAATATTTTGGCTTCTTGATATAAATTTGCTCATAATAACAAAATTCCTCTATGCTCAAAACACTCAAAGAATATACTTAGGTTACAACTATATTGTATGAAAAACACCTGAAAATACCCAAAAACCAGACACATTTCTTTCAACAATTTCTAATAGAAAAGTTTAACCATGTCGGAGAGAACAACACAGACATACAGAATCAGAAAGAACTTGTGGGTCACATGTGGCTTTCTTGTGGAGAAACGGCCACCACTGCCCTTGAAGATAATCCTAAGTCATAACGTACAATCTAAGGAGTTGTTTCAGCAGCTCACTCCGGAGCAAATAGCATTTTGCATGAACACAAAGAGCAGTTTGGACTTTCCAGAAGACAAGTGTGTTACTTTTCCTAATATTGAGCTTCTACTAGAGGAGTTAGGCGTAAACAGAGGCCCGTTTTTGTTTGAGCTGCCAACAGGTCGGTGGGTGGTGATCACAGCGAAGTCAAGGCAATTTGAAAATGTTTCTTTTTTACAACCTTTGAATATTCACCAATATGATTCTACGATGCACAATACTGATATATACATCAATAGTCCAGACACAGTTAGAGGATTTCAGTTTCATGCAGTACAGGCATTCCAGGAGGCGTACCGCAACATCAAGCAACACGGTGTTTCGTTAAATTTTCAACTATTTTTTGGGTCGGAGTATGAGCATTTTGTCAGTCAATCCATTGACGAGCTCTGTACCAATGCAAATAAGTTTGGATCTTTGATAGGCGGGTTCTTCAAGGGTGCGAATCCAACACAGCTGAAGAGCATATGTGTGATGTTTGGTCTATTTATAGCAGGCAGATGTTGCAGCGTGACTCATATCACAGTAATAGATTTCTTGCGTTTTTGCTGTTTTGATCAACATAGCCTTGTCTCACTGGAGCAGTTGGAGACGCGGTTTACAATGCTCAATTACCTGATGATTATTGGGAAATACTATAATGGAGAGTTTGGCCATCTAAACGGAGGGTCGATAGTGAATTGGGATCTCGTCAACAATATTACGCAGTTTTGCAGACATGGGACGGAGAGTAACCCATTTTATGCCCAGAAGCCAATGTTTTTGTCTTCTTTCAGTTGGAGCAAGATAGGTGAGGCACGGCAGTATGTGGTGCGGCTGTGGCTGATAGAGCTAGACAGACTACAGCTCTTAATCAGAGTTCCTGGTCTTAGTCGTTTTTGTAGGTCCAAGGAAAAGCTGCTCAACTTAAACAATGAGGCACGCAATCTTGTATTTGAGCAAAACGACAAGTCACTCAACTGCTTACCATTAAAGAGTTTGGTTGCGCAGAACGAGAAGAAATTTGAAATAACGGAGTTGGTTAATACACTGCTGGAGTTGACGGCCTGCATAATACTGTGGTCGACAAAAATGCCTATTAAGCTACTGGATCTGTTGATGCAAGGGGGCACTCTTCCTGCCATATATCAAAACAAAACTTTGATACTGCAGACGCGAGCCTTGAATGGACAGATGAAGTTTTGCAGCGTGTTGGAAGAAGATTCAGTGGACTTTGTTCTTTATGGACTGCTGTTTTTGAAATCACTGCAGCTTGCTACTCGTGAAGTTATAAAAGAGGACTTGGAGAATAAAGTCAAAGGAGGAGATCTAACTACAGAGGATATATACATGAACAAACCCGTTTCATTCTGGTTGAAACCTTTGAACTCAATATTGAAGAAGGCGTTTGTAGATTCTCGGACAGATTTGCCTTTTGATCTTCAAGCGTTGTTCAAGAAATATCAGCCGTGGAAGAAGAAAA